>VYZU01026592.1:52234-85286 GCA_013401355.1 Ceyx cyanopectus | reverse complement strand
TTTTTTTTTTTTTTTTTTTTTTTTTTTTTTTTTTTTTTTTTTTTTAACTAGAAACCAGTTAGAGCACTGGTCCTTTATTTCTGATTAAAGATCATTAAAGATGGCATCCAGCCCATCTTACAGTCCCCAGTGCCCACCCTGCTGTACCATGCTGGGTGAAAAAAGGCAGGTGGTGTCACAAAGGAGGGCACTGCCTGCCAGACTACAAAAGGGGGCCCCAAGCTCCTGTGGAGCAGACAGTGAGTGGTGGGCACTGCAGTCTGGCATTGTCTTGGCAGACTGCAACCTCAGCCTCTCTCTGTCACAGCCCAACAGTGTTGGGAGTCCTGTCAGTGGGCACCCAGAAGTTCACTGGGGGTCTGCATTGCAGGAATTGAGCACTGTGGCCACACCAGAGACAGTGCAATAGAATCAGAGAATGGTTAGGGCTGGAAGGGACTTCCAAAGGTCCTCTAGTCCAGATCGCCTACAGCAAGCAGGGACACCCTCAACTAGCCCAGGCTGCTCAGAGCCTTGGCCAACCTCACCTGCAATAGCTCCAGGGATGGGGCCTCAACCACCTCCCTGGGGAGCCTGTGCCACTGAGCCACCACCCAGGTCAAGAACTTCCTGAGATCCAGTCTAAATCTCTTCTCTCATTTAAACCCTTTACCCCTCATCCTTTCACTAGAAGTCCTTGCAAACAACCCTTATCCAGCCTTCCTGGAGCCCCTTCAGGCACTGGCAGGTGCTCTAAGGTCTCCCCAGAGCCTTCTCCAGGCTGAACAACCCCAGCTCCTTCAGCCTGTCCCCACAGCAGAGCTGTTCCAGCCTCTGAGCATCTCTGTGGCCTCCTCTGGCCCTGCTCCATCAGCTCCATGTCCCTCCTGTGCTGAGGGCTCCAGAACTGGCTGCAATACTCCAGGGGAGGTGTGAGCAGAGCAGAGCAGAGGGGCAGAATCCCCTCTCTCCAGCTGCTGCCCACACTTCTCTTGCTGCAGCCCAGGCTGCCATTGGCCTTCTTGGCTGAAAGTGCCCACTGCTGGCTCATGGCCAGCTTCTCAGCCACCAACACCCCCAAGTCCTTTTCTGCAGAGCTGCTTTCCAGCTCCTCATCTTCCAGCCCATCTGCAGCTGCCTCTCTGCAGGGTGTCAGGGACTTTAGCCATTCCTCACAGCTCAGGCAGTCTTAGCAAACTGGCTACCAGGAGCAGCTTGGCCACCAGGATCTGACAGTAGGTTCCACAGTGTGCCTCCTCAGTCAGCAGAAGCCCGAAGGCAGGTTAATAGATGTACCTTTGTCTTATAGATGTCTTTCATTCTAGGAAAGGAGATAGAAGTTCTTTGCTTTATGCAAGGCCTTTGAGTAGTCTGTTTAATTTCAAGGCAGGGACAAAATGAGAATGCAAATGAACTTCTAAGATTGAGAGTAATTGAGTTGAAATCTTAAAGAGTCAATACTTCACCAAGAGTGAAGCTATTTAAGAAATGTGTGTAGGAGAAAAAGACTTATAGACAATACATAAAAGAGTATTAGCAACATAAGTCAAATTTATCTAAACTGGGAGTTATTGCTTCTCTCTCAAGTCATCATTTAGGACAAATAGACACTTCCAAGGGTCATTTCATCCAACATACATTAAGTACATATGCTAGAATTATAAACTTGATTTGTATCTATCCCTCCACAGTGCTTGATGGACACTGTGTTCATCTCCATCCATGGAGTAGAAAGGTGTGTCAAATATGTCAGGTGTGTGTGACTAATTCTATGTTTTAGATGTCAGCACTGACTGCCTAAATCCTCAGCGATCAAGTGAAAACATGAAATGCTCACACCACCAGCTCTTAAGGATAGATGGTACATGAATAGAGAGTAATGAATACACGAAACTAATNTTTGGCCTGGTTTCTTTGAGATCTGATTTTATTTTTATTTTTTTTTTGTTAAATTATATTGTGTACTTGGCTGTATGCCTAATATGCTTTTACTGTAGTTGTCTCAGGGTTTCATCTGAAGAGTAAGCCTGCAGGGATTTATAATAAATGTACTTTTTTTCCTAGTGTTTGGTTGGTTGTTTTGTTGTTGTTGTGGGGGTTTTTGGTGGTGGTGTTGGGTTTTTTTTGTGTGTGTGTTTGGTTGGTTGGTTTCAGTGGTTTGTTTGTATTGTCTTGTATATTCTTGTCCTGGTACACATCTGTCCTCAATGAGACTGTTCAACACACCAAAAGGAAACCTCCCTTCCCTCCCAATAACTCGAGGCAGCAAACTGGAACAGTGTGAGAGAGAACCAACAGCAAGTTCAGGAAGCAAATATCAGTAATCCTGGTGTTGTGGTCTTTGTGATTGATGGGTTGGTTTTTTTTGTTCTGCAGATTATAAGATGAAAAGTCAGAAGTAATGAGAACTCTGGGTTATTAAGGGGGGGGAATATCTATTAGAAGTGAAATTGAACCATATTCTGCAAATGTTCTTTAAAAGATTATTTTCAGGCTAATTCTTTGAGACAATGCAGTTAAAATTTATTGGGGGGATTGTAAATAAAACAAATATCAAGCATCTCTTTACTTTTCCGATCCACAATGACTTTATGATAGTTGGAAAAGGGGCAAAATACAGCTTTTGACTTGAAGGAGAAGGGGAGAGAGGTCACAGTATAGGGAGAAGAAGTGAAAAATTAAAATAGACAGAAAAACAAGCAAGTCTTTGGAAGAGTCTGCAGTAGCCCATTAAAGGGAGCCTGTGAAGTGCTGAAGTCAACAAGATGTGGAGAAAGCAATTGCAAAAATAATGATATAAGCTACTGTAAAACCATTTTCACTGTGATATATTGGTAATACAAGGGCATAAAAGTATTATTTTCATTTTTTGTGTGTAAATTGTCCATAGGTCTTGAAAGCAACGTTTTTGAGAGAAGGGTTTAGTATATTGTTCCTTTTTGATTCACATAGTGAATCTATTGTATATAGAACATTTTAAAACATACCTTTGATACTGCTGTCTTCCCATTTCTGTAATGTCTGTCTTCATTCCCAAGTAGATTCTAAAGAGCATAGAAAATAAAAACATCAATTTATTTTCAATGAACCGCTTTGCTTTAAGGAAAAAAAAACCAAAACCCAACCTGTTATCCTTTAATACACAGCAACATCTATCACTGGGCTAAAAAAATCTAGAATCTACCCCCTTCCCTGCACTCCAGAAAGTATTTGTAAAGTCAATATAGTATTTACCATCAGGATTAAATCAGTTGCATGTGAAGGTGTCATGCTAGTAGTGATATCAGCAATTGAGGTTTAAATTACAGAAGGATTATAACTTGAATGTTTGGTTAAACAGTCCACTTTTCAGTTGGAAAGGAAAAAAGACAAAAATTTTAGTGTATGGGTCATCCAACTAGTCAATCTCCTCTAGGGGTAGGTCTGTGGGGGATAATGTGCCCTGTTTATCTGCACTACAGAAGGACTGAATATAGTTAGATCTTCACCTAGTTATAGTTAGAACTTCTTCACCTAGACAGACTAGCATTCATCTAGTAGGAAGAATTGCCTTGTGACTGATAACTACATTGCAAATTAATCCTAGGATTGGTATTGGTCATTCATAGTTCATATCTTTGTTAAGGAGGAAATTGAANCCTCAGCGATCAAGTGAAAACATGAAATGCTCACACCACCAGCTCTTAAGGATAGATGGTACATGAATAGAGAGTAATGAATACACGAAACTAATTAAATAAATTATATAATTTATAATAATAAATACATTAAAATAATTGAATAAATTATTTTATTTATAAAGTGAAAATATGGTTTTGTTCTGTTTCCTTTTACTTTGCTGCCTTTGTACTGCTTCTAAAACTGAACATCATTTAATACCAAAGAAAACAATAATTTCAAGTAACAGTTAACAACCAAATGTGGGTTTTTTTCATCACAAGCCCTTCAGATGAGATACAAAGTTTGAAAACCCAAAGGATTTAGTATAGATAACAGACCACTAAGAACAGGAATTCAGCAATTCAAGCTTACTACTTTTTATTCTGTTCATGTAGGAGGCTAGATAAAAGTTTTCCATCACATGCTTTCTTCCATCTATGAATGGAATTATTAAACAAAGTTGTGAGTGCATGATTTATCAATCCAAACAACAACAAAAAGCTCAATACCTGCTTCAGCTTTANCTGAGCAGGATCACCTAGACCAAGTCGCCCAGGAACTTTGTGTATACATTGCCTTCAACTCCTCTCCTCAGTGAAAATGTGAAATTTCAGAATTAGACAGCAAAACTGTGTGGCTGAAGAGCTCCTGAAGCTGGAACACTCTGGGCTGGGGGAGTCAGTGCAGACTCTGCATGGGCTGTGATGAGCAGTCTCACTGCCTCTCTCTCATGGCATCTTTTTGTGCCTCCACCTCAGAGTGGAGTTTCAGTGCTTTCAGAGGGTGTGTTTGGGTAATCAGGAGTGTGTGAGGCTGGGAGAATGGACTGCATCTCTTTATGTACTGTTTATTTGTTTTTATCCTTCATCAGAGCCTCAAGGGATCATTAGTTTGATATACAGCTAATAACTTGTGTATTTTTCCAGTATTTAGGTAAGGGGAAAAGAGCCCATTTTCCTAATCTCATTGGCATCTAGATTGTATTTTATGGATTTTATCATATTGAACTAATATTTCAGTACATTTCAAAAAGGCTTTGCTTAATGCAATCCAGCATTGCTGATTATACTGGCCAATTTTTACCACATTATGAAACAATAAAGATGATACATATGCAATACAAATATGGCATAAGTAAAATATGAGCTGAGCAACATGATAGTGAACAGACTTATTTATGGGATACTCTTTGCTGGATACTTGACTGAACAAAGAGGGACAGGGCTGAAAGAGCCTGAAAGGTGCTTCTCTGTAAGCTCGAGGCTCATGTACTTACAGAACATTCAAAAGTGTGAGAGGCAGCAGTGGACAAAGTACTTATCAGAATCATCCCTTCTGCAAGGTCTTGCTGAACTCCTGCAGAAAACTCATCAGAGTGGAGGATTTCTGCCCTTCCAGCTCCATCTTTTTGCCTGAGACCAATGCTAAAGCCATAAATGTTGCTCAGAAAAATGTTGTAGTTACTACACTGTTGGATTTATTGAAGAACATGATTTTGCCAGGCTTCAGGAATGGAGGCATGAGAAGGAATCTGCCCTAGGAATTTTTCTGGGTGTGGTGGAGAGCAAGGTAGTCTGTGAGAGAAGAGTGTTGTGAGAGAGCTTCTCACTCAAAGCAGCCCATGCAGGGTCTTGCCAGCAGTGTGATGGGTTTCGGTGCCAGGGGTAGGGGCAAGGAGAGAAATACAGATGTACTTGTATGCAACCAGAGCCTTTGTTTGCACCCCAAACCCTCTCAGGCAAACATGAGCAGAGAGCTTCCAAATAAAGCTGTGTCAAGGGCTTAACCCAGGTAGTTTACTTACTAAGTGGCAAAGCAGTAGGTTCCCTGATGGGTTTTGTGGGCACTTCTCCACACACTGAAGTGCAGTGGCAGGGTAGGTTCCCCATTCCTGCACACACAGCAAGTGAGCCCAGCATTACACACCTTTACAGGGCCAAAAGTGGGACATACTGGGGTCAGAGAAAGAATAGAATAGACAGTGTGCCTGCTGGTACATGATTTGAATACCAGCTGTCAAGGAATCTTGTGTGTGTGCCCTGTGCAACAGGTTTAGCAAGGTAACAACCTGTTATTCCACGAATGGTGCCTGGCAGGACTTTGGCACAGATGGGTGTCATGGCACTGACTGCCTAAATCCTCAGCGATCAAGTGAAAACATGAAATGCTCACACCACCAGCTCTTAAGGATAGATGGTACATGAATAGAGAGTAATGAATACACGAAACTAATTAAATAAATTATATAATTTATAATAATAAATACATTAAAATAATTGAATAAATTATTTTATTTATAAAGTGAAAATATGGTTTTGTTCTGTTTCCTTTTACTTTGCTGCCTTTGTACTGCTTCTAAAACTGAACATCATTTAATACCAAAGAAAACAATAATTTCAAGTAACAGTTAACAACCAAATGTGGGTTTTTTTCATCACAAGCCCTTCAGATGAGATACAAAGTTTGAAAACCCAAAGGATTTAGTATAGATAACAGACCACTAAGAACAGGAATTCAGCAATTCAAGCTTACTACTTTTTATTCTGTTCATGTAGGAGGCTAGATAAAAGTTTTCCATCACATGCTTTCTTCCATCTATGAATGGAATTATTAAACAAAGTTGTGAGTGCATGATTTATCAATCCAAACAACAACAAAAAGCTCAATACCTGCTTCAGCTTTAGCTGTGTATTTGTGTTGTATTAAGAACCTCACAAAAATGTTACCAACACATTTTTAGATTTTATTTCAGAATTATAAAAGAAAGAAAGCATGAAAAGAAGGCATTGTTCCCAGAGATTAAATCTGAAGTCTGCTGATCTTACTATCTGAAAATATTTATCCTGTAAGCAGTGGGTCTGCTGAAAATAAATCAGCAGGCTAGAGTACACCTAGACTAGAGCTTATAGCTAGACACTCACTAGGAAATACTTAACAGCAGGTAATAATCTGTGATAGATCTTCAGTTTAATAGAAACAAAATATACTCACTACATGTAGGATAAATTAGTTTCTTGAAGGTCATCCTATCAGAGCTGTCCAGCTGCACAAATCAAAATTAAATTGTTAATAATACTCAGATGCATACTATTTTTTTTGTCAAAAAAAACCCCAAACCCTAACATAAAACAGAAACCTCAAATCTTAATAGTGCTTTTGTGCATGTACAAAGATCTGATTCTATGACATGCTGAATTTCCTTGGAGAGATAACAGAGCTCATCAGTTTGTAGGTGTAGCAGTAACTCCCCACAAGCTGATTCCCTCACAAAATTTAGTAGCTTTAAAAAGCTGACACCAGAGGCAAATTAAATTTACAGCCATATAAAATATAGCAGAATCTATTTGTAACCAAAAGGTTGACATATAAAGAAAAGAGTTAGTGAAATAAGGAAAATACCTTAAGAAACGCTGGAGGGTGATATAAGAACTTTAAAAATAACACCACTACCACCACTGTGCAAGTCATGTAATTATCTGGGTTTTTTTCATAGTAAAGCCATTTCACTATGTTCTAAAACTATAAAAAAATGTTGTAATTGAGGATATTTTCCATTTCAATTCAAATGGCTCTGGGTCAAACAAATTTCAAGTTAAATCTTAACAAGCCAGATCACCTGCTTGTGGATCTATCATAATTTTGCCACTTTCTCTATGGGAAATGTTACCTGTTGGATGTTTCCCAAATCTCACTTTTCAGCATACAATAAGAATATTTTCATCTGTTGTTGTTCATTCTGTAACCAAGGAAGAAAAGTTTGAAAACTAGTTTTCTGATCACCAATTTTGTTCTGCTAATGTTGCAATTCAACTGTCAAATTAAACAACAGAGAATAGAGTGATTTCTCTACATCTAATACTTTAAGAAAAGAATCCTCTCACACACACTATTTTTGAAATAAAAGTAAAATAAAATTTTGAAGTTTAAAGAGAATGTAATGCAAAAAAACAAAGGGAATAAAGAGTCATACAACACCATCACAGAAGTGAAGACCTGGGAGGGTCTGTGGGGGATAATGTGCCCTGTTTATCTGCACTACAGAAGGACTGAATATAGTTAGATCTTCACCTAGTTATAGTTAGAACTTCTTCACCTAGACAGACTAGCATTCATCTAGTAGGAAGAATTGCCTTGTGACTGATAACTACATTGCAAATTAATCCTAGGATTGGTATTGGTCATTCATAGTTCATATCTTTGTTAAGGAGGAAATTGAAAAAAAATCATTATTGGCTTGAACTAGCTGTGCAAAAAGTTTATAATTTCATTAGCAGTATAATAAAATAGAAATAAAAGCATGTAACTTCTTGTTATAGTTTATATATTTACANGATTCACAATCATACACATTTTTTCTTACATTGTTTTTTTCTCCACAGGCACATCCTCAGCATATATCATAGCACTGAATGGTCAACTGGAGTATTAGGAATTCTTAGTACTCATTTTCAAAGCCAAAAAAAAAGGCAAACAAATAAAAAGCCCCACAATAAAACAAAGCAATTTAAAAAATAAAAGGGAGAAAAAAACCCCTTATGAATGCAACAATAGCTGTGACTTTCATTTGTCTGCACAGAGATTGTGAATCTGTCATTACTGTCTTTAATTCAACTAATTCAGATTGAATCTCCTTGATCATAATTTATTCCTTAGTTGGCTACTGGCAAATTCTGTGTGGCTTCCATGTCCATCTGCATATGTGATATCTGTGTGTCTGCCTTTTTCCTCTGACAGGTTTTTTTCCTAGCCAACCATAGTAATTCTTGAAGCCACTAGCTAATTTTAGTTGAACCTGAGAGATGCTTGAAGGCCTCAGTGATAACCAAAGCCTGAAAATGGGCAGTAGATTAAAAACATTGAAATTCAAACTATCATTCTCCAACCTCCCTGTGGCTAAGGCTGAAATGTGAAACATAGTTATCTAATAATGCACAGGAGAAAGCAAAGAGGAGAAACCAACAGGAAACTAATCTGCAGCTGGTAGGGCATGTAAAATTTTGGACATCCCTAGGTACATTTAGAGGAATATGTTGAAAGGAGCTGGGTAAAAAAGGTGAATTTTTAAACCAGTCTTTTTCAAGATAAAGCCACAGGTGAAATGGCTTGAAATTAGATGCCTGAATCTTGCTTTAGGAATGTAAAAGCTTTTCTTACTGGTGTTTTATTTACCCTGTGTTCAGTTAACTATAATTTTCCAGCTCTTCCCACTTTAGTAAAGTCATAGTGATAGACTCACAAATCTCTATCAAAAAATTGCTCTTTGACCTGACCAGACCACTGTGTCATTCTCATCATTGGCATCAAGCACTATTTAAACTATACTTTTTGGCTTGCTTGAAAAAAAAATTGTTAGGCTGAGTCAATCTATGATTTCAAGAAGCTGGCAGCTTGAAGTTCATATTGAGTTCATATCAATAAGTGGCTGAAAAGTTAAAAGCATCAAAGTATAGTTAGGGAAAGGGGAAATGGTGGTGCTACATTCATCTTGATTTGAAAATCAGAACAATTATTACAGAATTGCCACTGTTGGAAAAGACATCTAAGATCACCACTTCCAACTATCAACAAAACAAAAGAAAAAGACAAAAACAAGATGACAAAAGGAAAAACTAACACACACACAAAACAAAACAAAACAAAAACAAAAACCATGAAAACACCACCACCTCACCATCCCACTAGAACATGTTCTGAAGTGTCTCATCTATACTTTTTTGTAATACCTGAAGGGATGGTGACTCCACCATTTCCTGGGCAGCCTGTTCCAAGTGCCTGGNCCTGTTTATCTGCACTACAGAAGGACTGAATATAGTTAGATCTTCACCTAGTTATAGTTAGAACTTCTTCACCTAGACAGACTAGCATTCATCTAGTAGGAAGAATTGCCTTGTGACTGATAACTACATTGCAAATTAATCCTAGGATTGGTATTGGTCATTCATAGTTCATATCTTTGTTAAGGAGGAAATTGAAAAAAAATCATTATTGGCTTGAACTAGCTGTGCAAAAAGTTTATAATTTCATTAGCAGTATAATAAAATAGAAATAAAAGCATGTAACTTCTTGTTATAGTTTATATATTTACAAATGTTCATATGTTCATCAATAACATACTTTATATATTATATACATGTATTTTTACAACCTATTTGCTGAAGGACTTTTTCATTATGTGCATACATAAGATGGTGGTCTATCCATCACAGCTCAACTTCCAGAACCCACTTGTTTAATTTTGAAAGAAGCTGGCCATCTTTTTGATTAGAATTTCTCCTGAGGTATCTATATACACACTAACTGTGAACACAGATGACACAATCATACACATTTTTTCTTACATTGTTTTTTTCTCCACAGGCACATCCTCAGCATATATCATAGCACTGAATGGTCAACTGGAGTATTAGGAATTCTTAGTACTCATTTTCAAAGCCAAAAAAAAAGGCAAACAAATAAAAAGCCCCACAATAAAACAAAGCAATTTAAAAAATAAAAGGGAGAAAAAAACCCCTTATGAATGCAACAATAGCTGTGACTTTCATTTGTCTGCACAGAGATTGTGAATCTGTCATTACTGTCTTTAATTCAACTAATTCAGATTGAATCTCCTTGATCATAATTTATTCCTTAGTTGGCTACTGGCAAATTCTGTGTGGCTTCCATGTCCATCTGCATATGTGATATCTGTGTGTCTGCCTTTTTCCTCTGACAGGTTTTTTTCCTAGCCAACCATAGTAATTCTTGAAGCCACTAGCTAATTTTAGTTGAACCTGAGAGATGCTTGAAGGCCTCAGTGATAACCAAAGCCTGAAAATGGGCAGTAGATTAAAAACATTGAAATTCAAACTATCATTCTCCAACCTCCCTGTGGCTAAGGCTGAAATGTGAAACATAGTTATCTAATAATGCACAGGAGAAAGCAAAGAGGAGAAACCAACAGGAAACTAATCTGCAGCTGGTAGGGCATGTAAAATTTTGGACATCCCTAGGTACATTTAGAGGAATATGTTGAAAGGAGCTGGGTAAAAAAGGTGAATTTTTAAACCAGTCTTTTTCAAGATAAAGCCACAGGTGAAATGGCTTGAAATTAGATGCCTGAATCTTGCTTTAGGAATGTAAAAGCTTTTCTTACTGGTGTTTTATTTACCCTGTGTTCAGTTAACTATAATTTTCCAGCTCTTCCCACTTTAGTAAAGTCATAGTGATAGACTCACAAATCTCTATCAAAAAATTGCTCTTTGACCTGACCAGACCACTGTGTCATTCTCATCATTGGCATCAAGCACTATTTAAACTATACTTTTTGGCTTGCTTGAAAAAAAAATTGTTAGGCTGAGTCAATCTATGATTTCAAGAAGCTGGCAGCTTGAAGTTCATATTGAGTTCATATCAATAAGTGGCTGAAAAGTTAAAAGCATCAAAGTATAGTTAGGGAAAGGGGAAATGGTGGTGCTACATTCATCTTGATTTGAAAATCAGAACAATTATTACAGAATTGCCACTGTTGGAAAAGACATCTAAGATCACCACTTCCAACTATCAACAAAACAAAAGAAAAAGACAAAAACAAGATGACAAAAGGAAAAACTAACACACACACAAAACAAAACAAAACAAAAACAAAAACCATGAAAACACCACCACCTCACCATCCCACTAGAACATGTTCTGAAGTGTCTCATCTATACTTTTTTGTAATACCTGAAGGGATGGTGACTCCACCATTTCCTGGGCAGCCTGTTCCAAGTGCCTGGCTACTCCTTCAGTAAAGAAATTCTTTCTAACATCTAATCTAAACCTCCCCTGGTGCAACTTCAGGACATTTCCTCTTGTCCTGCCATTATTTGATTGAGGAGAGGCCACACCCACCTTACTACAACCTCCTTTCAGGTAGTTGTAGAGAGTGATAAGGTCTCCCTTCAGTCTACTCTTCTACAAACTAAGCAATTCCAATTCCCTCAGCTTCTCCTCCACTTTTTCTCCAGACACCTCAGCAGCTTGGTCACTCTACTCTGAACTTGCACCAGCAACTCAATGTTTTTCTTGTGAGGGGCCCAGAAATGGAGCAATCTCCATCCCTGGAGGTATTTAAAAGTTTTGTAGATGCACAGGGACATGGTTTAGTGTTGACCTGGCAATCCTGGGTTAATGCTTTGACTTGATGATCTCAAAAGTCTCCTCCAATCCAAACGAATCTATGATTCAAGTTGTCTTTAGGTTTTACTCTCGTGAGACATTAAACACCAACTCGCAGAATCCTGAACTCTTATTCCCAGGGCCTGATCAGTTTAGTTGTGATTAATCTGTGATAAACCTTTAACTCCCACCATGACACACAACAAATAAAGTTTGGGAATATTATTCCCTAAGAAGTATTCCTAATTCAGACGTTTGAATTTTTTAAGTGTCTCATGCTATTGGATGTAAATTATTGTACTGGACGTGACAGAGTAAATATTCCCCCTTTTTCAGTGAAAAGTAAAATAACTATGCTGTCCTCATAGAGCCATCTGGCTGAAGCTCTCCAGATTATTTTATTCTGAATTTATTTAAATATTTACACCTCATTTTTTTCTGGATAATGTAGTTTTTATAATTCTTCAGCAGTTACATTCTTTTCTTCATTTCTAGAGTTTTAGAGACTACTATTAAAAGGAATAGACCTTTGCATGATGTAACACTTGTCAATCAGTCACAATGCTAAACACTATCAGATACAGCATCCCAATCAGATGAAAATTTTTTTTCATCTAGAAACATAATGCTTCATAAAATTATTTTACTAAATTAAACCATGATAAATTATTGTTAAAATAATTCATGACAATTTTCAGTTAGATTGGAAGTTACAAAAAGACAATAGATTTTTGGTAATAAATGAACACTGTAAAATTTTAGCTAATTGTTAATAAACATGTTATTGTTTCATAATTAAATATTTCCTTGTTTAAGAAAATTAATTGAACTGACATATGTAAGCAAGGCAAAAATGAGTTTCCTATGAGATTTAGAAATAGTTATACATAAACCAGGGAATTAAAATTTCATTTATGGAAGTACTCATGAAAAGTTTATACTGTGTAACTGCCATTCTTCAGAAGATCTACTTGTATCTATCAAGTCATTATACATAATCTATTAGCATAAATGTCCTTCAGCTTCAAGGTCACAGTTTTATGTGTCAGAACTTCTTAAGAACAGAAACAAAGTGAATATCATGGGCTCTTTTCCATCACATTGAAAATGAACACCAAAGTTTGGCAGTTGGAAAATACATCTGCTTTTTCTTTTTTAAAATAGTTAAAACAGGAGTAATAAAAATGCATGCATTTAAAAATGAGCAAAACTAGTAACATTTTGTAATAAACATAAACTACTCTGTTTCTATGATGCTGGAACTACTTCTTTACTAATGGCTACAGGACTTATTGATAAAAGATTGCAAACAGGAATGTACTATAGACTGAGACCTTGTTAACATTCATATAATTAATGCAGAATTACTTCAAAACATTTCTATAGGGACCCTACTGGCAGCCCATAAACAAGGGAATTAGTGGAGTTATGCTTTTCCTTTCTCAAAAAGTTAAAACAAATGAGGCTGGTAATTTAAACACAGCCAAGAAAATTTGAGTATCACCATCCCAGAGAGTTTTTGGGTTGTTTTTTTTCAGAAGTAGATGTAAATTTTATTTACTTGAACACTTGTTTGTTTTTTATTTTAACCCAGACTGTGTATGAAAAATGTTGCTTTAAGTAAGGCAAGGTTTCACTCATTATTTTCTGCTATATTTGTATTATTCCTTGCAGGCAAAGTTCTATTTCACTACAGGTATTAATATAATCTGAGAAAGACTAAATGCAGTAGCTTTTATTCAGGAGGCTGATGGCTGGCAGTGGAATATTTCAGTAAAGTTGCACTACTCAAAAGAATTATTTTAAAAATGTTATAATCTTCCTCCTGTTTGTAGACTATAATTTTCTGAGGATGAGCCACAGGTGGGGAGGCTTTCTAATGCTATGGCTGTCAAAGCTTTTTCTTTTTCTGAGTTTACTGGGGGTGGGGGTGTAAATGCAATCATAAGATAGTAAAAAGGTCTTTTTTATTAGAATTACAGCATTTAAGGAACTCCGCAGAGTGTCATCTTTCCTGTAGAAAGTTTTGAGAGATGTGCACTGTGTGACCAAACTGGTGCTATATTTATCTGCCTCCCAATTTCACCAGGTCACTGAGGAATGGATTAGCACAGAACATGAACACAATATTCTCCAATTTCATCCATGGGGAAGGCTCTTGGGGGAGTGAGGAAAGTAAATCTTGAGCATCATACAAATGCTCTACAGTGCTTCACTTTCTGACAGGCACTGGATTTTTTAACACAACTGTCACGAGACAATTCCATTCCTTTTAAATCAGAAGGGGGAAAATCATGGTAACAAATAGTTGTACCTGGTGACATCTACTCCTTTGTCCCTTCTAGTAATATCCAAGCATGGATGGTGAGAGGATGTTTGGACTGAAAAAGAAAACAGCAGTATTCAGAATACACTCACAGACATCTGGGNCCATTCTTTTTTTTTTTTTTATTTAATATGGATAATGCTTTGGTTTGCAGCTCCTTTTATATCTCCAGGACAAAATTTCTTTAATGTATTCTTACTTCTTAATTAAGTTAAAAGTCTTTCCATTTCTTCGATAACTTTTTTTTTACTTGTGCCTTTTCCCTGGAAAGCTTATCCTGTAAAGGAAAATCTTCCAATTGAAGAACTGGGAAAGGAAAATAGAAAAATAAGAAAAAAACGTTTTAAAAAGTATTTTGATCTTATTCATGAGTAGCTGTCATTAAACTTAATAGTGAGTTATCCTCCTCATCCCAAAATCTCTCTCTCTATGAACTTGCACGGTGCAAATCATGTTCATTGTCATCAGCCAAACACATTGCAGAGCACAGGAGAAGTATGGAAACATTCTGCCCAGGACAAACGAGTCAACCTAAGGCAGTCAGACTTCTACAGCATCATTCAAAATGAATCCACAGGGCACATTTAAAATGGAGGCTCTATGAATGCTGAGCCTGATTCACTCATGAGCATCACACTGTCAAGATGGGCCCTTGGAGCAGTACTCCAGTGCCACAGTGCACTGCACCATTCCACTTTTCTCCTAACCAAATAGATTTGAAGCAACATAATGAACCATACATAGTCTTTCCTACCCTACTACCAGTTGTAGTAGGAGCAGTGTTAGTTGGTACTGCTCCGTGTTGTATTTTCACTTTTCAGTCCGTTTCTTAAGTAAAAGCTTTTTATTTTAAAGGTAACTCTGCCACAGAATGCAAAGGATTGGTTCTAGTGAAGTTTGCTACATCTATCTGTGTGTCATTTAGCTAGCTCAAGTTCTGGTCATAGTGCAACCACAGCCCTTTTGAATCAATAGCAAGATTATTACTGCCATGTGGGATTCTTACTGTAGATGTATCTATGTAGACTGAAGTGCCCGAGTTCCACTGCAGAGGACAAATATGAGAGAGATTAATTAAGATTAATCAGTTTAACCTATACATATTTCTGACATTTTCCCAGAACATAATGTTATGAGGACTGTCATGTTATTTTAAGCTTTTAGGTTGACTTTTACTCTTACCTCTCTCAGTCTAGCAGCCATGCTATTTTAAAGTGAAAGTTACTCCAATGCACAAAGCTAGCATGAGTCCTTCCACTCACCTCAAAAGCGTAACTGAAAAGACCAAGTCCTCTTGTTTTTCTTAGCTCAGAAAACCTGACATCAATACTAGATAGGACAAATAGGACAGGGCACAAAATGAAACACAGTATGTTCCCCCTGAACATCACAAACAGTTTTTCACTGTGAGGGTGACTCAGCACTGGTACAGGTTGCCCAGAGAGGTGGTGGAGTACCACTCCTTGGAAATATTCAGAAGGTTCTGGACATAGTCCTGGACAACCAGCTCTAGGTGGCCATGCTTGAGTATTTAGGACTGGAAGGGGCCTCCAAAGGGCATCTAGTGCAGCCCCCTGCAGGGAGCAGGGACACTCTCAACTAGACCAGGCTGCTCAGAGCCTTGGCCAACCTCACCTGCAATAGCTCCAGGGATGGGGCCTCAACAACCTCCCTGGGGAGCCTGTGCCACTGAGCCACCACCCTCGAGGGAAAGTAGCCTCTTTAATATCTTTATTCTGTGAATTACTATTTATATTATTTATTTATATTATATCACTGAGGATCCTAGGACCACTGCATACCATATTATTCACTGAAACACACAACCAAAGACTGAATTAATGTCTGCACTCTTTCACTTTTTTCCTCAGTCCTTTGTTGCCAGATGCAATAAGGAATATTAGAGGGTATTGGATATCCAATGGCAGCTTTCACTGTGCCACAAAAAGGCTTTTTGTTGTTAAAAGAAAGAGGTGCTACAAGCAGGCACCCTTTAGGATAATAGTAAATGGTCTTTTATTAAAAATATTTCTGAAGCAAATTTCATAAAAATATATGATTTTTTAAATGTAGTACAACATTTCTCTAACCATGTGTGTTTGAAACATGTCACATAAGTGTACAGATTCCCTGTAATTTGTTCAGGGAGATACAAATATTTTAAATATCAGTANTTAATGCCCAAATAGTTGTACCTGGTGACATCTACTCCTTTGTCCCTTCTAGTAATATCCAAGCATGGATGGTGAGAGGATGTTTGGACTGAAAAAGAAAACAGCAGTATTCAGAATACACTCACAGACATCTGGGAATTGGGAAACAATCGCCTCCTGAATTAGAGACAGACATTCCATGTCTAATTGCCTCTGATGGATTTTTCTTTTTTGAACTCCTTTGGGCATTAAAAAGTGTTAAGTCTAGGCACTTTGAAACACCTAAATAATTTAGATCTTTTGAAATATTACTTCCTTTTTTTTNAGCTTATCCTGTAAAGGAAAATCTTCCAATTGAAGAACTGGGAAAGGAAAATAGAAAAATAAGAAAAAAACGTTTTAAAAAGTATTTTGATCTTATTCATGAGTAGCTGTCATTAAACTTAATAGTGAGTTATCCTCCTCATCCCAAAATCTCTCTCTCTATGAACTTGCACGGTGCAAATCATGTTCATTGTCATCAGCCAAACACATTGCAGAGCACAGGAGAAGTATGGAAACATTCTGCCCAGGACAAACGAGTCAACCTAAGGCAGTCAGACTTCTACAGCATCATTCAAAATGAATCCACAGGGCACATTTAAAATGGAGGCTCTATGAATGCTGAGCCTGATTCACTCATGAGCATCACACTGTCAAGATGGGCCCTTGGAGCAGTACTCCAGTGCCACAGTGCACTGCACCATTCCACTTTTCTCCTAACCAAATAGATTTGAAGCAACATAATGAACCATACATAGTCTTTCCTACCCTACTACCAGTTGTAGTAGGAGCAGTGTTAGTTGGTACTGCTCCGTGTTGTATTTTCACTTTTCAGTCCGTTTCTTAAGTAAAAGCTTTTTATTTTAAAGGTAACTCTGCCACAGAATGCAAAGGATTGGTTCTAGTGAAGTTTGCTACATCTATCTGTGTGTCATTTAGCTAGCTCAAGTTCTGGTCATAGTGCAACCACAGCCCTTTTGAATCAATAGCAAGATTATTACTGCCATGTGGGATTCTTACTGTAGATGTATCTATGTAGACTGAAGTGCCCGAGTTCCACTGCAGAGGACAAATATGAGAGAGATTAATTAAGATTAATCAGTTTAACCTATACATATTTCTGACATTTTCCCAGAACATAATGTTATGAGGACTGTCATGTTATTTTAAGCTTTTAGGTTGACTTTTACTCTTACCTCTCTCAGTCTAGCAGCCATGCTATTTTAAAGTGAAAGTTACTCCAATGCACAAAGCTAGCATGAGTCCTTCCACTCACCTCAAAAGCGTAACTGAAAAGACCAAGTCCTCTTGTTTTTCTTAGCTCAGAAAACCTGACATCAATACTAGATAGGACAAATAGGACAGGGCACAAAATGAAACACAGTATGTTCCCCCTGAACATCACAAACAGTTTTTCACTGTGAGGGTGACTCAGCACTGGTACAGGTTGCCCAGAGAGGTGGTGGAGTACCACTCCTTGGAAATATTCAGAAGGTTCTGGACATAGTCCTGGACAACCAGCTCTAGGTGGCCATGCTTGAGTATTTAGGACTGGAAGGGGCCTCCAAAGGGCATCTAGTGCAGCCCCCTGCAGGGAGCAGGGACACTCTCAACTAGACCAGGCTGCTCAGAGCCTTGGCCAACCTCACCTGCAATAGCTCCAGGGATGGGGCCTCAACAACCTCCCTGGGGAGCCTGTGCCACTGAGCCACCACCCTCGAGGGAAAGTAGCCTCTTTAATATCTTTATTCTGTGAATTACTATTTATATTATTTATTTATATTATATCACTGAGGATCCTAGGACCACTGCATACCATATTATTCACTGAAACACACAACCAAAGACTGAATTAATGTCTGCACTCTTTCACTTTTTTCCTCAGTCCTTTGTTGCCAGATGCAATAAGGAATATTAGAGGGTATTGGATATCCAATGGCAGCTTTCACTGTGCCACAAAAAGGCTTTTTGTTGTTAAAAGAAAGAGGTGCTACAAGCAGGCACCCTTTAGGATAATAGTAAATGGTCTTTTATTAAAAATATTTCTGAAGCAAATTTCATAAAAATATATGATTTTTTAAATGTAGTACAACATTTCTCTAACCATGTGTGTTTGAAACATGTCACATAAGTGTACAGATTCCCTGTAATTTGTTCAGGGAGATACAAATATTTTAAATATCAGTAGACAGCATAAATAACAGTGAATTTATGTTCTGAGGAGGATCTCCTTGCCTGAGGTGCACTAATGCTTTAAAGCACTCTGAAATTATAAAATAAGATTAAAATAAGGAAAACAAACAGGTTAATAGAAAGTTGGCAAGATGATGCTAGGTGAAATGTATTCCTCTGTCCCAGCCCTCAGAAGTTTTTACCATTGCTGAGCAGGTACATGAGCCTTAATGGTGAGCAAATTAAATGAGTTTAAAACCTGTATTTGTGGACTTGCATGTGGTGATATTGATGATTTCTATTTCCAGTGTGACTTATTTCATCTTCCATTTGAAATACAACTGTGGAAAGTGGACAGTATTGTGCTTCTCAACTGCAACACCATTTATCTTCATTCCTTGCACACCAAGGGGATCCTCTGGACTGCTCCAGGCACTGAGCTCTTGTGGCTAATCAGGATCTACCCCACAACTCTGAATGAAAGCCAGATAATTTTTCTTCATGTTTTTCCTGTAACATACCTCCAAAACCTCCTGTTGAGATATCTATTTCCAATCAAAACATTAATAAAATCATAAGCTTTCTCTGAGGTTAAAAATAACTCCTCACTAACAGAAGATTCTGTGTGTCTACCAGCATCTCAAACACACTGCTTAAATGCAGCTGCCAAAAATTTTTGTTAATAAGAATTTCTCACCCACAAAAATAATTCTTAGAAATCTGAAAACTTCATCTGGAAAGATGTTCCAAAAGTAGCAGCACACAAGCACTCAGGTGAAACCCTCTTTGGATGCTCTGGCTGTGCAGAACTGTAGGACTACAAGCAATAAAATCACTTTAAATCTTTAGAACTTGTTAGCATGCCTGAAAGGATACAGTTTATTGCTATAAAAGGCAACGAAATTGCTCTATTAAAAATAAAAGCATAAATACCAAACATTAGTGAAGGGATTCAGTAAAGGTCAACAATTACACCCTGAAAGCAGTCACTGACAAGTTTTTGGCATGCCTCACAGCCATACAGCAACACATCAGCTTGGTGTGGCTTGTTCAGGCTTTCCTAGAAAAAGAGGAGTGGGGAGCACAGAACTCCTGAATCAATTTTTGTCTATTGCATTATTATGATAATAGACATCTGAAATAACACAATATTTTTTGTTTCATTTCATACTAATTAGGGAAGCCACACAAAACTATTAAGAGACTGGCTACCTATTGTATGTACCAGAAAGGGCCAAGTGAGATGCCCTAAGCTGTGCAGGGAGTGACAGTATTAAGAGCCAAGCCAAAGAGATGAATCTTTAAGTGTCCATTGCCTGCTGTAATCTTTTCTGCAGACTTTCTGTAAAGAAAGGGTCATAGAAAAACTTTTCTGCTTCTCAGAGATGTGAACCACCTGCACTATTTCATGAAAGAAAAAAAAAATAAAATTATGCATAACATTTTCATTTGTTTTGTTTCTTGCTTGTGGGTTGATTTTTTTTTGTTTGGTTGGTTTTAATAATGTCTATGCACTATTGCTGTATTAATGTATTAGAAATTATAAGGTCATGTAAATGTGCCACAAGCTGGAAGCAGGAAGCAATGAGGTTTGAGGCTATCCTGGGTTCTTAGGGGAATTAATTCAATGGTTTGGCTCTGGAGTTACCCCAGCTCAATTCCCCAACTCCTTTTACCTTTTCTTTTGCTCAGTGTCACGGTGCCCAAAGGCAGTTGGATATAAGACATTTCTATGGATGTTTGGGTCCATGGGGCACCAGCCATTTTCTGACTCAAGCAGCAAAATTGCTGTTAATTAGTTAGAGCTAAAGAGCCTTAGAGGGCCACATAGATCTTTTGTACATACAGTAGTGTAAACAAAGAATCCCCCTTAGAGTTATTAGAATGGACATAGTGTTTCTGTTTGGGGAATTATTAGAGATGCTGAGAATACAAGTAATTAATGTGATCCATTTATAAAACACAGGGAACCTTTTTCATTACTGCTGAGACCTCTGTTGAATCCTCTCTTAATTATGCTATCCAGTGGTCAGTATTAAGATGCCAATAGGGGCTAAAATTTATTATGGAGAAATATTTGAATATAATACAGTTGTTCCCTCTGCTGAACGCAGCTCCAAATTAAGCAATGTTTATTCATGTGGTTAATTTGAAAGCACATGATTAAATCAACAACTTCTGGGCATTATTGAGGTTATTGATGTAAGGACACAGCTTCTTTGTAACTGCTAGGGTTCTCGAATACGGGAAAGCTGTTTAAAGGAAACAACTATGCATCTATGAGCATGTTTATAGGTCATTTTCTTTTTAACTGTCACTTGATATGGTGCTGTAACTTGTACCATAAATACTATATCAATTCCTTACATTGGGTATTACACAGAAACCACAGTGAAGACAGTAAAATGAGTTAAATTGTCACTCATTTTCACTGCATGAAAAGGAACATGGCCAGCAGGTCAGGGGAGGTGACTCCCCTCTCCTACTGCATCCAATTCCAGTATCCTCAGCACAGCAAAGACATGTTAAAGGGGTCCAGAGTCCACAAAATGATCAGAGGGCTGGAACACCTATTATGAAAGGCTGAGAGAGTTTGGGTTGTTCAGCCTGGAGAAAAGAAGGCTTCAGGGAGGCCTTATTGTGTGTGGCCTTTCAATATGGAAAGGGGGTTTATAAGAAAGACAGAGAGAGAGGTTTCATACCAATACCTGTACTTACAGGACAAGGGGCAATGGTTTTAAACCAGTGAAAGAAGGTGGACTTAGATCAGACATAAGGAAGATATTTTTTTTTTTACAATGAGGACACTACAACAGGGTGTCTAGAGAAGTTGTGAATGTCCTATCATTGGAAGCATGATTTATGATTAAGATGATTTATGATTATGATGATTTAGACTCTCCATATGCCCCTTCAGAAATAAGAAAATTCATGACCTTTATGAAATTACTGAGATTCATGGTTCGTTTTTAAAGTTAACTTTCTCACTGTGGTTAAAAGGGTGTGGAAGAACAATTTTATCAAGACAAAAAAAATGTGTACCACCAGTACTGCAGAAACCAAGTAAATCAACAATCTGGTAGCCTATAAAAGACAACAGCATATAGAATCTTTCTCACACCTGAGCATGATTCCACTCTGAATCACTCAGGGTTAAGTCTTAACTGCAAGCTCATCTCTCTTTCCTTCTCCCACCTTCATTACAAACCCTCATTTTAAAAACATTTTACAACAAAGCTACCAAAAAGTTAACCATGTAAGTAGGCAGTGCCTTCTGTACTGCCTCCCCCTAGACATATGTAACAATACAAAAGGCAAAACAGAACAATCAGATTACATACCTCTCCAGCCTCTACAACCCATTGGTTAAAAGCACAGGAAAAGAGTTAAACAGTACTTAATGTTAGCACATATGAGCTACTGCACATAGAAGGGAGTCCACTCCAAACTCAAGGACTCTGCAGCAAGAAAGTTTAACTACAATAAATAGTCTCATTAAAACAGTAGGAAAGGAAAAATAAAAATTGAGGCTGACAAATGAAAGGCAGAAGTCCATTTCAATACCACTTCTTTGTCTTCCAAGATTCTGTCCCCCCTTATTAGGGGGGAATAAAAATTCACTCTTCTAAGGCATGAAAAACTGTGGAAAGAACAAAAATGAATCACAGAACCAAAGAATGTCAGGGATTGGAAGGGACCTAGAAGATCATCTAGTCCAACCCCCCTGCCAGAGCAGGGGCACCTAGACCAAGTCACCCAGGAACAGATCCAGGGGGGGCTGGAATGTCTCCAGAGCAGGAGACTCCACAACCTCCCTGGGCAGCCCCTGCCAGGCTCTGCCACCCTCACTGAGAAAAAGTTCTTCCTCATGTTAAGGCGGAACCTCTTGTGCTCCAACTGACTCCCATTGCCTCTTGTCCTGTCACTGGATGACACTGAGCAGAGTCTGGCTCCATTCTCCCTACACTGCCCTGAACATATTGATAGACACTGCTGAGCTCCCCCCTCAGTCTCCTCTTCTCCAGGCTAAAGAGATCCAGCTGTCTCTCCCAGTTCCCAATCCACCTCACTGCACAATCACTCAATCCACACTTCTTAAGCTTCTCCCTGCCCAGCTCTCCAGCCTGTCCAGGTCTCTCTGGATGGCAGCACAGCCTGCTGCTGTGTCAGCCACTCCTCCCTGTTTGGTGTCAGCAGCAAACTTGCTGAGGGTGCTCTCTGCCCCCTCATCCAGGTCATTGATGAAAATATTGAATAATACTGGACCCAGTACTGACCCTTGGGGGACTCCACTAGTCACAGGCCTCCAGCCAGACTCTGCTCCACTGACCTCAACTCTCTGAGATCTGTTCTTTAGCCACTTCCCAATCCACCTTATTACACCATAACTAAACCCACACTTTGTGGGGATCCCATGGGATACAGTATCAAAAGCCTTGCTGAAGTCAAGGAATATCACATCCACTGCCCTCCCTTTATCCATCCAACTACTTGTATCATCATAAAAGGCTATCAGATTAGACAAGCATGACTTCCCCTTACGGAATCCATGTTGACTACTTGTGATAAGCCTCCTTTCCTCCAGATACTTAGAGATGGCAGCAAGGACCAACTGTTCCATCACCTTTCCCGGGATGGAGGTGAGGCTGACGGGCCTGTAGTTACCCAGCTCCTCCTTTTTGCCCTTTTTGAAGACTGGGACAACATTGGCCTTTCTCCAGTCCTCAGGCACCTCTCCTGTTCTCCAGGACCTCTCAAAGATTATGGAGAGTGGTCTAGCAATGCCCTCTGCCATCTCCCTCAGCACTCGTGGGTGTATCCCATCAGGGCCCATAGACTTGTGGATGTCCAGTTTGCTCAACTGGTCTCTAACCCAAGCCTCTTCAAATTGGGAAAAAACTTCCTGTTCCAATTCTTGTGACAGAAGCCTTCTTCCCCTTAGAGAGAGACGTACCCCATCTGATGCCAGCAGACCAGGTGTCATATAAACCTCTCCATGATCAAAAAACCCAACATTTCAATGGTGACACCAGTCTCTCAGCCATGTGTTAATTATGTGTTTTTTCCTCCATCTGTATTTTTTCCCACTACAGATTGTCACCCACAGTGAGAACCCTCCTTTTCTTCCTCGTTGAGGAAGTCCTAAGCTGTGGGGCTGAGGGACAGGCTATGGGCAAGTCACCAGATAGATCTTCATTAGAAGTGGCATCAAATTCCAGGGGTCCACACTCCTTGAGTGAGGGCAATGATGGAGGGGGGATGGGGGTGGAGGGATAACCCCCCCCGCCCCCACAAGGTGGGACCTGCTTCCAAACCTCCCCCTCCACCACTCCCCCACCCTCCAACTGGTCATAAGAAGATGACTGGCTTCCAGGAGGGTATCATATCTATTTTTCAGAGACACCTGAGGAATAGAAGCAGACAAGGGGAGTGCTCTCCTTCTACCTATGAAATAAAAAACTAAGAAGGTTAAGTAGCAGTAAGTATGAATATTTAGAATCTCTTTGATCAGATCAATAGCTTGGGGTAGGTGATTCATTGTCCTATATATAGAATTATTCTAGAAACATTTCTCAGCCTCTTGTGATCTTTTTTTTCTATTTTTTTCAGAAACACTATATGTAAGAAGACTTTATGTAAGTGCTCAAAGGCTCAAAGAACTCTAATTAGAACAGAGAGGGTGTGTGAAAAACAGCTAAAAAGTTTTATAAGTAATTTTATCCCCCAATTGCTTAAGTTTGGCCCAAGTTCTCAGTAATCTATTTTCATCCTGAAAGCAGCTCATCTTCAACGCTGGTAGCAAAATTGTTACAAAGAGGGATTTGCTTAGTGTGCCTAATGTTGAGAGCACCTAATGTTCTGAAAAATGAATTTGGAAAACTTCCCAGCCTGCACATCTGCCCATAAACCATACAAATAATGGACTGAATAGAAGAAGGGAGGATAAAGTGAACACTTGCTCTCTTCTGTCTTCCCTCACCTAAACCCGTGTGGTACCTCTGGGTGACCTTTACCTTAAACACTCCCTCACAGAATCCTAGCCACCAGCTTACAAAAGCAAAACCCTTATCTGACATGTAGATGTATGGATGTGATAGTGCAAATCAGCTGCCTATATGAGCACCGTATGTCAGTGATTGGAAAGAGGTGCCATTGGAAGAAAACTCATGCCATGATTAATTAGTAACATGAGAAGTTTTTCCTTGCTACTGCTCTTTATCCTTCTTTAATGTTAGTACCTCTCATCTTGCCTTGAGAATGCAGAAACTTCTTCATGAAGCACTAAACATTTTTAAAAAATAAATAAAAGGGCCTCTCTGGGAAAATCCCAAAGTGTAAGATATTTCACTGTCAGAAAACATTTTCCTGCTAATCAACCTGAACATTCCAGGTTTTATATTTCCCATTAGACTTCACAGCAGACATGAACTCACTTCATCTTTGGTGTTTAAATCTAGGCATAGAAAAACAAATAATGAAATTAAACAGATCTCTAGAGGACAAATATATCCAAGACTTGTTCTAGATCTACCTAATTATCAAAACTATTGGAACTAGAGGGCTACCTCTCACTCCCAATTGCAAACTGACATTTCCACTTGCTGATCTTTGCTTTTACTGCTTACACTGTAGGGGTGAAAGTCTGTATTCTGGTTCTCATTCTCAAACAGGTATCTACTAATTTATTTTACATTTCAGTTACAATTAGACTGAGAAACTGAGTAGAATTACTAGTTTCTAAAGATATGTTAGTACATCTGATATGAATTGGAGAACTAAACATTTGTGAGTACATTGAACCTAATGTCTCAAATAATTAATTATATAAATAAATAAATAAATACATAAATAAATAAACTTTCTTGGAAATTTCACAGCATCCACTCTGCAAACAGTATCCATGAAAGATGTTATCCTTCCCCAGCTATATGTGACCACTTTAGAGGGTTATTATCCTGGTGGAAAAGACAGTGTAAATACAGTCTAAACCATTTCACACAAAATTAGCCAAGTAAGTACTGGAGAACTCCAACAGTCCTTCCTTCAGCAGATAGAAGGGGTCAGTCATCTCTGGCCAGAAAGCAATGCCTCAGAAGAAAAACCTCTTCAGATCTTTGTCACAGTTTAGGGTCAGGACAGTGCCATTAAGAGGACACTGTTATACTTAGATCTAGAATGGGATGTGTGAATTGGACCTTGACATCTGTGTGCTCTGTAGATGCTTTCTGAAGCTTAGGTACTACAGTTTCAGATGTTCTGTTTTGTGCATTATCCAGCCTAGAGTTTCATGCCCTGAATCAACCTTTTGCTCTAGCTATAGGAGCTCTATAGGTATGACAGTAAAGGTGTTGAAAAGTCGAGCCATGGTGCACTGCAGCAAGGTACAAGAGAGCCCCCAATATAAAGTATATAAGTATAAACTACTTCCCCATAGGCAGTTAATGAAATGCAGAGATGGGTAACCTGGTTTAGAATAGTCTAAACAAAGAACAAGTGTCTAGCCCATCTAAAACACACAGCACAATTTGGACATGACAAGGACTTGTACTGCAGTGGAGAGGCATTAAAATTGGTTAGTTGAAGTTGAGACTCAAGAGACCTGAGGCTTGGACACACTGGAGGGACTGTGGAGGAACAGGTGGACTTTGAGTGACTGGAGGCAAAAGGACTGTACCTGCCAGAAATAATTCCCACTGAAATATGCAAAGGAAATCAAGATATCTGGGCAGTTTTATGAAGTTTAACACAACCTTACTATATGTTATGACACAGTCTAATTTTCTGTGCTAAAGCAATACTGATAACAGCATCTTTGGTGCCATACGTAAGAATATCTATCATTTTTATTTCTTCACTGGACATAGGTGAATGCAGTCTATAAAGAATAAAGCACATAATTTGATGAGAGCCTTATTCCTACATGAATGTTGATATTACTTTCTTATACTTAACATCTAAAAGTGATTCAGATACACAACCAAATTTGAGAACATACCCTCATCTTTAAGTACCTTCATCATTTCTGCAATAAGAGTAAATGTTCAAATGTTTAAGTAACATAAAAACTTACTTTACAAGTAAATGGATACCTAATGGATATTTATAGTTTGTATAAATTCTCCCTGAACAGTTTATAGTCTGAATATGTTTATAGGCTAAATATTAATATGTTCAGCCTCCCTACTCTGTCTAGTACAATGTAAGCAGCAAATGAATGTCCTAGTATCACTGATTTTCATTCCTGGACTAGTAGAAAGTATTCTACCTGCTTATGAAGTTCCATTAATGGCATGGGTTGTCTTGTTTTACTTGGAGGCAAATACAGCAGAAACACAGAGTGCACTGAAGGGTGGGGTGAAATGGATTTTGAATGCTAGTATGATCTCCATTAAACTGTCTGAAATAACTGACAGGCTCTAGCCTCCCATTTTTTCTGGAAAGTAAGAAATCTGCCTGTTATATGATATAAATTTTGGGTTTATTATATGGGATCACTATCTATTGCCCCAGTACATTGAACATTGACAACAATTATTGGAAAGTACTAATACTTAATCCTTTTAGTAGAAAATATTAAAGACATACAGAGAACAAAATAATTTTTTTAAGTAAGCTCTAAGCAGAGTTCATTTCTGAAATATTTCACTGTAAGCAAACCTAGTGGCAGGGAAAAGTCAAGGTAAAATGAATAAATAAAGATGTTTTTCTCTTACCTTCTAATTTTCTCCCAGGCCAATTTTCTCTTATGGGATATTTGATGGTGCTGTTCTTAGCAAAATCTATCGTACCTGAAGGACAAAAACATAGCCAGATGTTTGCCTGTAGACTTTCTGAATACCTGCAACAAGTTTTTATTTTAAGCTCGTTCTACTAGTTCAGCTGCATAATTTAATTCAGTGCCTGGTACTGAATTCTTACACTTCATGTAACATCCCCAAAACTGACCTCTTTTCTCTTTTTAAAAGAGAATAGATGCTGAATCCTCTCAGAGAAGATATTAAAGCAGAATTCAGTTTATATTTGCTAAACACAGTGTTGTTGCAAGCGAATGTTATGCACTAATTTATTTACAAAAGAAAAACATCAATTATAATAATTAAATGGCTGCTACTTGGAATTTGGAGTTGCACATTAGCTAATGTAAGAGAGATGCTCTTATGATTAACTACTCAGACAACCATCATTATTGTGCACACAGTAGTTTTTCTATAGTGTAATCTCAAATTTATTTATTTTCTTTTTCATGCAGCATCTAGAGACAGGTGAAGACAGCTGAACTGAGAAACTTCTACTCAAATGATATCTATCTATCTATATGTATATATATATATATATATATATACATACATACCAAAATAAATTAAAAAAGCATTTTATAGGTGTATTAGGTAGTGGAATATTTTGGAAGCATTTCCTAGGAATCAGTTACTTTCAGGTCACATTAAGATATGAGCCAAAACAGGATTACAGCCATAACTGGAGTGCTGCATTGTGAAGTACACTGTGCAATCAGATGAATGTCCATTGTGATGCACATGAGTGTGTGACCAAATGATAGGGGTTTATAAACATGATATCTGTGCATGAAGTCTAAGTGTCAAAACAAATGAACAAAAAAAAAGGCAGAATTTGCAATGAGTTTCACATCAGCCATTTTGTGAGCCATAGGTAGTTTATCAGCTAGTCTGATCTCTTAAATATATTATATTATAAATATATTATATATATATATATACTTGTAGTTAGAATTTGAAACTGTAAATTTCCTCACAAGCTTTAAAATGGAAAGATTTTAAAGGCCAGATTTAAAGAAGTGACAGTGGCAAAATAAGAATTTGAAGTTAAAATTTAGGATTTAGTCAATCTGTAGCAAGTGGTGCCTGTGGATGAGCCAATGGAGGATATTGTGATGGGAAAGAAGAGCTCAGCCCATGGAATTTGACTCACCTCCTGGAGGGTCTTTAGGGTAACCTCTCTGTAGATTCCTTGAGACACCCTAACATTCTCTGCATCTTTTATCACTTCTATAGCTATCAGAAGTACTCTTAGTAGCAGTCCTTCCCATTTGTATTTATGTAGTGGTAACATCCAGCCTAGTTGTATCCTTTAGGTATTAAAATAATATGAACACTAGAATATAAAGAAATATATGAAAAGAACTCATTCTCAAAACAAAAAACAAAAAACAAACCAACCCACCAACAACAGCAAAACCAAAAACAAATCAAAACCAAACAAAAAAATACCCCAACCAACCACAAATAATAAAAAGAATAAATAAGCAGAAGAAAAATATAGGAAGTATACAGATTCTACCACTGACATACCAAGTCTTGTGCTCAGGCATTTGCAATAAAAGTATTTGAAGGCTTAATTCCTTTGTGAAATCTCTTTTGTTGTTTGGATTTAACAAAATAGCTCCTCCACTGAAAAACGTTGTCAGCAGTATCCAGAGTTTTCACAAATATCTCCATGAAAGTATTATTTGAAATTCTACTTTTGGTTTACTCTTCCTTTGCTCTCCCTTCCCCTCAAAACATCATTTGACCCATGTAGTTATTTTAAAATAATCATCCTGAAGTGTTCCTTAAAAAAAAAGCAGAAAGTATTCCCATTTAATGTAAAATACTTTTTCTAAAACCTTGAAGAAGCTTAACTAGCTGGCAAAATTTAATTTATCATTTCCTCACTTTTTGCTATCTACCTTTTCTGGACTTCTTTTCCATGATGCATTGGCATGCTCCAATGTACTGGTTTCATTTTTGCACCCATCCAATCTCAGACATACTGATGGCACTTAACTACTAGTTAATAAGCTTGGCTCCTAAAGTAGCTGTCATTCAGACCAACAGTAAAGCCAAAACATCATTCTGTCCCACCAATTGACTTTTAATCAAACAAAAATAGTACATAGTTGGATCAATTGCTACCTCCTATAATCAGCACTTTTACGTGCCAGAGCCCTGTTGTTGGACAGGGGTTGCAAATACATTGCACACCTGGTATTGACACAAATGGTCTTAAGAGCAAGCTCTTGTTTTCTTATTGAGTCCATCACTGGTGGTAGCAGATTGGATCTTCAGAACCACCATCATTTTGGTACCTGTCTTAAAGGCTTTACTGTGCTCACGTGTGATAACAAAAATACATTCATATAAATGCTCATCGTGTAGACTTGGCACTGTGAGAAACCTACCCCAAAGCCAGTTCAAAGACTTAAATATATCTCCAAGCCAGCTGTGTGAATGTAAAAGAGCAATTTCCTTTTGCTGCCACAGAATTCCTTATATCCCCTAGGTACAGCTAGTTTGGGATTAACAGAAGAGTAATTCTGTCCTAGAGCTTTCTTTGATAATCAGAATCCAACAATAACTTATTTCCCTAATGGAAAATACAGACCATTGGTCACAAAACACCAAAAAAAAGACTAAGTTAATGCACTGTTATTCAGTGACAATAGATAGGTTAGGGTGCTAGAATATTTATAAAACACTTGGAAAAAAATGTTTTGTAATAGCTATAATTTTTCTTGTTCAGCAGCCAATACACCCAGAGCATTTTATGTGCAATTATCATGAAATAATGCACCACAACTGACCAATTTTGAAGCACTCTCACATGCAGTTTTACAATTGAAGTTAATTCATTAAAGATTTTTTTAATAAGCTGATTTGTAAACCATAGCTCTGTGATTAGTTTATAATTATTAATAGAGAAAGTATTAGGACAAATTGTGTTTCTTAATTATTATTTTTTTAATTTACATTTCTACTGTCTGGAAACATTTCTGTCCAATTTCCATTTCTGGAACGAATCCTGCTGTGAAATTTTAGTCTTCTCAAGCATTTGGCAACTCAGAAACCTAGCTATGAAATTTTTCTCATGATTACATTTTTCTCTTTTCCAATTTTACACTTAATTATAAACCATTAAATCAGTCCCCAGTAAATCTGTAATATTGTCAGTCTTATGCAGAGCAGTTCTTTTTTCACTGTCATTGACAGAATGTTGGGACACTCTGAATTAATACCTTTATACATTTATTTGTCATACAGCTTACTGTAGAAAATACAGAAATTCCTAGAATAACTTTACAGTCGCAATGATTGTCTGTAACATTTAATCCAAATTTGCTAAGTCACCCGTATTTGATGCAGGTTTTCTTCAGTCCCATAAAGGCATTTTTCTTCCCCTTTTCTTCAACCCTCTACCCTCATCTCTTAAACAGGAAAAAAAAAATCTCAGCATTAATTTTAATTTTTTTTCTTCTTTTTTTTTCAGAAATGTCTCAGATCACTGAGCTTGGGAGCTATGGTTCACTGATAAAACTACAACCCTTACTGTGGTTTCAGTCAAGAGAAAAAGAAATGTGTGAGAAACAGAAGCATAAGAACAAGAGAGGCAAAAAACCTTATTTGCTGTACCTATTAAAATACGGACAAAAGGCTTTAAAATTGTTATTATCTCTAATGTTTGAATAATTCACAAGCAAATATTTTTGCACACATCCCTCTCCTCTAAAAGTTATTATAACACAGAGTTAATGTAGAGAGCCTGAGCAATGCAAGTGTGCTGGGAGCATCCTAAATCACACAGCACTAAATCCATCCACAGCACCTTGCCATTGCCATTCAGAAACAATACAGAGAGTTACCTACTTCTGTGGGTAATCCATTTATCAGCATGAGGGAATTCAAATCTATTTCTCCTGTTCCCCAGGGGAAAGTGGGTCTATACCAGTGAGCTGGAGAGTATTTAAGGATAGATCCTATTTAAGCAGGATGCCAATAACACACGAACTTATTGTATCAGCACAATCATTTAAATTTAGTGATTAGGCTATTCAACAACAGACAAAGCCAAGATATTTGGACTAGAGTTTCAGCTATCACATCTTTTTATGCTTTTGAAAGGAGACATTGATTGGATAAAACACAGAAATAATGGTTAAGGGACAGAAACCTAGTTCTGCAATAATGAATGGTGTCAAATAATTATTTATTTATAAGAGATATAAGCTTATCCTATTTCACTATCTCAATCAAAGCCTTTTTATCTCTGTAGGAAAAAGATTTTAACCCAACTTCAAGAATGTTTCTGAATATGTGTTTAATTTTGATCAGAGTAGTACCCCTGTAGATTACAGTTGTTAAAGTTAATGCATACTAAAATGTGTCTCACACAACTCTACATTATTTGCATTGGGAATCATATTCCCTGATTTTAAGAGAAAACCAGATCTTTATTTGATCTTATTTTACAGCCACACTTTTATACAAGAGGTGCAGTAAAGTGGACTTTTGTTGAACATCACATCATCAGTGGGACAGGTGCTGTGCCTAGATTACCATTGTAGAACCAGTATGTGCCACACAGCTTATAGCACAGGAGATTGTCAATGACACAATATATGAAGATAATTTCATGGCATATGACTCACCAGAAATATCAATGAAGTTACGGAGATTTGTTTCATACTAATAAGCAAAGACAAAGACTAGCTTTAACTTCCACCTCCAGATTCCAATCATAATCAACACATCAGGGCCAAGGGAAAAGGAATTTCTTTTCTTTTTTTCAATAAATTGAGGCTGTTGACAGAATACGCAGCTAAACCTCACAGAAGACCAATTCCAACTTTAACAGAGTAGTGGTTCAGATAATAATCTAGAATATATGAGGAAAAAAATGACACATTGTAATGAGACAGTAATGGCTTTGCTGAATAATGTCAGTCAGTCTTTCACCACCACTGTGCTGAGAAAGCACAATAGCAGTGGCTGAGCAGCATGAACAGTAGGGTAACCCCAGAAATTTTAATTCAACCAACTAACCAAAAACAAAACAAACAGACACAAAAAAAAAAAAAAAAACAAACAGGAAATGCAGTGGCTGAGGATTTTTGTTCAGTGTTCCTAAACCCCTGGACTAGAAAGCAGATTCTACAAGGGCGATGGTTACAACTCTGTCTAGGCAGTGGTGCTGCTTGTAGTGGCTCCATAGTTTACAGTCAGAACTCCCATAAAGCATATTCCAGCTGACACCACTAGCCTTTCAATGGCTCAGAGAATAGCAGTATTGGATCATACTGGACAGGGTTGGAGCAACATTTTCACAAAGTGCTGGGTAGTGCTCCAGACAATTGTTAAGGCAGTATAACTACCTCTACATTCTACAGTGACAATGGAGGTACTTTATATAACAAATGGTGTCAAAAGACAACTGTGTTTGGGGAGAGCACTGGATGTGATATACCTTGACTTCAGCAAGGCTTTTGATACTGTATCCCATGGGATCCTCACAGCCAAGCTTGAGAAGTGTGGATTGAGTGATTGTGCAGTGAGGTAGATTGGGAAGTGGCTGAAGGACAGAGCCCAGAGAGTTGAGGTCAGTGGAGCAGAGTCTGGCTGGAGGCCTGTGACTAGTGGAGTCCCCCAAGGGTCAGTGCTGGGTCCAGTATTATTCAATATATTCATCAATGACCTGGATGAGGGGGCAGAGAGCACCCTCAGCAAGTTTGCTGCTGACACCAAACTGGGAGGAGTGGCTGACACAGCAGCAGGCTGTGCTGCCATCCAGAGAG
>VYZU01026592.1:0-52099 GCA_013401355.1 Ceyx cyanopectus | reverse complement strand
CAGTTGGAGCACAAGAGGTTGAGGGGAAACACAAGGAAGAACTTGTTCCCAGTGAGGGTGGCAGAGGCTGGCAGGGGCTGCCCAAGGGGGTTGTGGAGTCTCCTGCTCTGGAGACATTCCAGACCCGCCTGGATCTGTTCCTGGGTGACTTGGTCTAGGTGCCCCTGCTCTGGCAGGGGGGTTGGACTAGATGATCTTCTAGGTCCCTTCCAACCCCTGACAGTCTGTGATTCTGTGATTCTGTGTTTCATTGTCCTGTATTTCACATATCCATTCTTTTTTGTCCTGTTCTTTTTAAGAATATATTATTTTGTCATAAAGGAAGCAATTTGTCTCTATTTTAAATAACTTCTCAAGAGGATATTGAAGAGGAGATAGATTGTTTAATTGGTGCTTCCTACTGTTGTTTCTTTTCTTCTGGTTATGGCATTATCAAATTCCTGCTTCCCACAATTGTAGATTATACACTTATGTGTAGGCAGCATTTATGATTAATTGTTCAAAAGAGTACATATATATCACTGTCATAAAAATCTCAGACAAGCTGATTAATCTTATTCAGTGCTATTTTTTTTGTCATATTACATTTTTATGAAAAGTAATCCTATTTTACATGTTTTCAACTGGGAATATCCTCAAATGATAAAGAAAAAATATTTATTTCATGACTTCAAACCCTTTTAATGTCACACAACGGAATATAAATCATTAAATTTCAAGGTAGATTATTACACCTTCTAAGAAAAATATTACTGCAAAGATTTTTTTTCCTGATAATTTCCATTCTATTGTTTTATTTGTGAGAAAACATGATACTTAGTAATTAATTTTCCAATAAGTCTCTACAATTGCAGGATGTCAGGGGCTGGAGACCCTGTCAGGGACCCTGGAGATCTTTGTGTCCAACCCCCCTGCCAGAGCAGGACCCTATAGAAAGCATTTTCTGTGATACTGGGGAAGATTTTGTGCCTTCCTATTTCATTTGCAAGAAAAAGATTCCTACTTTTTTTCTTTTTTTTTTTTTCATATTCCACTTTGCCTACACAGCACTACCCAGTTTGTGTAATTAAAAACTCCATTCATGTTTTTGTGACATTCCTCTTGGTCATCAGAGAAGTAAACTATCCTGTAAGGAAAGAAAAACATGTCATTATTTTAATATTTTAATCTTTTGAAGGTCTCACCAGAGCATAGCCTGTGGATATATGTAAGTGTATTATATTATACACATATTTTGTGCAAACACAAAAGATGTAACAATCTGAGAACCTTCTAATTTAGAGACTGTACAGATATAACCCCCAAAAGAGCTTATGAAGGTTATGAAAGTTTATAGGTACCAAAACCAGAGCCAGTAATTTAACTTAAAGAGAAGCAGTGTTTAAAGTGACAGAGCACAGCTGATCTGTGAATTACATCTCACTGAATACCAGCATCATTGATTAAAATAACCATTAAAGGCAGAAAGATTTCTAAATGAATATGGTGTAGCAGAAACAATCATCCTGAGTTCTAAAATGTTTATTTGATAATTATTTTTATAGGTATCCAAAAAAAAAAAAAAAAGAAACAAGGAAAGCCTGAACTTTTATTTATTACTTCTTTGAACTTTCAGTTAATTTTTGTCAATATTCCTCATTGATAAAGAAAATAACTAGGTTAAGAATTCTTGGGTGTAGTAAATTGTTTCCAGTACTGAAATAAGTATCAGGGAAATTAGTCAAACATTAACAATATGAGAAGGGGATAATAAGTTTATATATAAACACTGTTGCTATATTTAATATTTATCTGAAAAATGTAACTATTGTCTTTTCTCTTTAATTTTAAGGATTTTAAATTTTCAATTTTAAGGACTGATATTATGTTCCCTTGTTGAGCAGTGGTAAGGTTAGATGCTTGTCTTTATTTGAGGAAGAGCTTTTTCACAGAAATTAAAGGACTAATTTTAATGATTTTTTAGAATGTCTATACAGGATTTCCTTTATCTTCTGCAAGATAAGTACAAGCAAATGTTACTTTTCTTCAAGTTTAGAGGAAAGATTTAGATACTCTCTAATCTTACTTCCCAAATACTACTTGAAATAAAGATAATCTCCTTCAGCATTTTCTTTTTCAGGAAAGATTATGTCCTCTCCCTCATCTTCCCCTTCTCACCACCTTCCCCAAAAAGAAGATCTTTTAAATACTTTACATGAACTTAAAATACTTTAAAATGAAGCACATTTACTATGTACAAACAGCTGGTCAGCACAGAATACAGGTGGTCAGTATCAGAGCATTTTATGAGAAATATACTATTTAGTGTATAGAAAGGGGGAAATATTTCACAGAACAAAAATCTTAAGTATAATATTCCTAACTCTTTTTCATCCCTAGTGTGTATCTTTATACAGAGGATCTGGGCAGCTATCTATCAGTTTCTTATACTATTTCAAAGTGCTTTAAAATTTAGTGCCACATGCACTAGTTTTCTAACTGACCAATGTAACCTGTGCTAATAAATAAATGTTCTTTCTACCTTGCTTCTACTCAGTGACTCCCAAAGGTTGGTTTATTCAGAGGTCTCATGAGAGATCAGAGATCAGATGCCTCTGTCCTGAGCTGCAATGTTAAACGATTCTTCCTATTTTTTCTAAGATGTGTCCTGCAGTATGTCCCCAGGGGAGCTGCAGAGTAGCATTCAGTCCATGTAAGCAGTTGTTTGTGCTCTGACTCCTGGCAGCTAAACAATTTTGTGATATTCTTAGAAAAGAAACCAAGAAGAAAACAAAAAACATACAGCCACAAAAATTCCAGGTTGAAGAAACCCAAAGCAAGCAAACTCAACCCCAGAGCTGGCTGCAATACTTCAGGGGAGGTGTGAGCAGAGCAGAGCAGAGCAGAGGGGCAGAATCCCCTCTCTCCAGCTGCTGCCCACCCTTCTGATGCAGCCCAGGATGGATTGGCCTTGACAGTGACTCCTGTCAGTCCCTTAAGGAGACTGAGTTCTCTTTGCATAATCATCTGTTTCCATGTTAAGAAATATATGTTACCTGGCCTGGCCTCCTGCTGCTAGTTCAGAGGTGTGACAGCATTTGGTTTTTAGTGTGGTACAACTTACCTTGCACTCCTGATGCCTTCAGCACAACCTCTGAAACTATCAGGTGCAAGCCAGCGTGCTCTGGAGGTGGGCTGTTTTTAATATCTTAATTATCTTCTGCTTCTCCTCCCTGGCTGCTCTTTCTCAGCTTAAAGCAATCGTTTTTCTTAGCTGAGTCAAATAAGGTGTTCTTTACACTTTTGCAATGGAAAGGGGACCATACAAAGACTCTTTCTATGTGTTTGTAAACAAAAAGATCTGTGATTTCTTACTTTCCTGTCATGTCAGCTTATTTTCTTTTTTCCTATCCATGTGCATCATAGTACAATATAGAAAAGCAGGGGACAATCCAGAAAGTTTTCTTATCCAGTTTAAGACAGAATTCTGTGACTTCACTATTACCCTTCCTAGCCTCTGACTGCTTATATAGCCTACTAAAGATCAGGAGTAAACGTTCATTTTGAGGCCTATTTTTAGAATATCTACTACCCTCCTTTTTTTTTTTATAAGCATCCACATAGTGATCAAATCTGATGCCAAAGAAAGTTAAAATAGAGGTTAATTCAGTTTAATTTCCTGCTATCTGCAATAACTTTCTTTTAGGAAAATTCTGCCAGATGCTCAAGTGATGACTCCTTTGTGAGTCAAGCTTGATGCATTTATCAGACATAGAGTAATAAACCTCACTGTAACTACGATATTACATTTTGTCCAGATACCTACTATTTGTTCAGGATATTACACTGCTGTTGACTATATGGCTATGAAATGACTAGAAAATACAATAACTTCCTCTGAAAACTGAAAGTTTACAAGTGTTGAAGACTTACACACTGAAGTGATATATGCATTTTCTTAATTAAAAAATAAAAATCCCAAACATTTTTGTATATGCTCTTCAAATTTAAGAGCTGTGTTTCAGACTGCTAAAATCAGAAACACTGATAAGTGCAAGCAAATTTTTGTGACAAAATTATCAAAGACTCATAAGTATATCTTCTGGAACATCTGATGTTTTTTAGGTAGGGCTGACTGAGATCAGGAATTGAGAAAACATTTATTTGGCTGAGATCTAACCAAGTTTAGTAGTTTCTTAGGTTTGATGAAGTTTCTACTGACATCATAAATATCTCTGGCAGCTAGAAAAAAAGTAATTTTCTTTAAACTTTCTGGTCCAAAAATAGACCATATAAATAAAAAAAAATTAAAGGATTGATCCATTAAATACTTTTGGCTCATGATCTGTCTTAAGTAATTCTGAATTGCCATTTATAAAAATATAGCAGTAAATTGATTTGCTTGAGAAGCAAGCAGGAAGATCAGTTGTAAGGATAAGAGTATAACTATATAGAAAATAATCGCAGGCAGCATATAAAGTGAAGAAAAGACAGAATTAGGAGGAGTGATTTTATCTTATTCATTGCCAGCATCTAAGTTCAAGATGACTGCATTTCAGCTGAAGTATAGGTCAGTGAAGGAGCAGTCAGAAAGAGAAGAGTTTCTGATTTGAAACTGTTTGAACCAACCTCACCTTAAAAAGAGATGCGAAGGAGCACAAACTGTTCAAGTTTGAATAATTCTATGAAGAGGAATCTGACTAGATAGTTAGCAGTTATTATTGATTATATGGTTTGCATAAGTAAACAAGCCTAAGAAAATTAAATTTAAAAAAAAAATAAATATCTGTATTTGAAAACTGGAAAGCCAGTGCATTGTTTTATATTCATGTCTTGAAGAGGTGAAGTTAGATGAAATAGAAGATCACTTATAAAATTCTATGTCCATTTAGCTAGAAAAGCAGTGAGCTGCATATAATAAGATTCCTCACTGAGCCACTCTTCAAATGCATCTTTAAACATCTACTTAGCTTTACACACATTTTCTGATTTCATTATATTATGACTTAAGCATGTGTTTAAGAGAACGAATAGGGATTGATGCAAATACANTTGGTTAAGGTCTACATTAAACTAGTCATCTGTGTCTCCTTGACAATGAGAAGATTGCTCTCCAGAGGTGTTTAGTTGGCTTTTTTTTTTTCCTCTCTGAGCTTTTGTGCCTGGATGAGAGTTTAGACAGATATGCAATGTACAGATGGCTGCCATAAAGTCAATGCCTGCTTTAAATGGGCTGTCTCAAGGTCCAGCAGGAGACTGGCATTATCTGTATACATAAAATACATAATCTCAATTCCTTTTTTTAGCACAGACTGATTCTCTGAAATAATTTTTGGAGAGAGGAAACTGGGCAGCTGTTCCTGACTGGAAAAAAACAGAAAGAAGAAATGACCCAGGCATCTGAATGCAAAAAAAAGGAGCAACTTGGGATTCATCCTCAACAAGCTGTCTGCTTACTCTGCCACCTGTGGATCCCTGTCTGAAACACAGAGAAGCAGCTGAAAAGTTAGCCAGAGCAGTGCTAAGGGGTGAGACATCAGTGTTGCTCTGGTGAAGGGGTTGTGGCAGCAGTAGAGCCCAGAGCTGTGAGTAGCAAACTACTCACAGAGTGGAACATCTCCACAGAGTGGTGGAGCCAGCCTCTTTTCAGTGGTGCCCAGAGACAGGACCAGAGGCAACGGGCACAAAATGAATCACAGAAGGGTCCATCTGAACATCAGGAATGGACCTTTTAATGTGGAATTTTTTATTGTTTATTCCTTTGAGTGGAATTTTGTAATGTGAAAGTGACTGAGAAAGGTGGGAGATTCTTGGATATATTCATAAGCCATCTGAGCACAGTCCTGAGCAAAGGGCTTTAAGCAAATGCTTGAGCAGGGAAGGTTGAGCAAGATAACCTCCAGAGGACCTTTCCAGCCTCAGCCATTCTGTGATTTAGAGATTCTCTCTCTTGTGTGGTTTGTTAAACAACTTGTGATTGTCTGGAGATCTGAGCAGTGACCTCAGCTGTACCTGCACTCATAAATAAAGTGTGTAATGGTTCTTTTGTTCACCCTGAGACAACCAGTGCAGTTTACTGCATTCCAAACAGCTCCTTCCTACAGTGAGGTGGCTTCATGCAAACTATGCTTTAGGAATGGTATCTGTCTTATATTCACTCAAAAAATGGCATTGTTTCAGCTAATTGCAATCAGCAAACCCCAAAAATGTGCCAAGGAGTGCACTAATGATTAAATAGTATGACAAGCAGAAGCAGTGTCCTGGCCTTGTTCAGCTTAATGGTATCGACGTAGCTTTTATATTTATAACAAAATAAATATATAGTTTTAATTCCACTGCATTTATTTTCTTATCAACACATTTTCAGCTCTAAAGTCCCTAATGATGCTCTGGGTTTGGTACCTAACTAATATTTCCATTCCATTTATTATATCAGTTTGTTGCTTTCCTACTTGATCTTTGATATGAGGCCTGCCATACAACCAAGGAATATTAGAAAAAACTATGTGTTTTATCATAATAGTCACCAGAATTGCACCTGTAAATGCACATAGGCCAGAAATCTCCTGAGTTTTATGCTACATTTATGGACTTTTAAATACATTGGATTTACAGATTTAAAATATTTCTCTTGTACTTTTGAGGCCTACTAATAAAAACTGAAAATACTACTGATAAAGCTATAGATATTTTTTCATTAATTCTATATACATTTATGTCATCAAGGCTTGACTAATTTATTTTAGAGGAAGAAGTTTTGTATATATTTCAATAAACAAACCTGCAAAGTCCATTTATGAGCATGACAAAATAAGTTATGCATCACTGGTTAAAGAGAAATATACACTATGATTAGGTTTGAGCATATCAGAAATGCTGGACAAAAAATAAACCCAGAAAGTTTTGCATAGTTTAAGGCAGAGGTTTGTAATTCTCACATTTGCTAAAGGAAATTAGTCAGCTCAACTTCATTTTTCAGTCTGCAAATGTATTATGATTCTTTGCTTTCTTTCTGGCTCCACAGCTATGAAGTTTAAAGATCTACATTCTTATAATATTATTCATGGTTTTGATAGATCCATTGTCTTGTTTCTCAATGTCAAGCAATGGTAAATNTTTTTCCTTTCTTTCTGTCTTTTTTTTTCCTTTCTTTCTGTCTTTTTTTTTCCTTTCTTTCTGTCTTTTTTTTTCCTTTCTTTCTGTCTTTTTTTTTCCTTTCTTTCTGTCTTTTTTTTTAATTATTTTTTATTACTTTCAATTCAGGTAGTCTCTTAGAAAGACTGATGCATCATTCTTTGAAGTGCCTCTGTTTTTCTAGGAACTAATGCTCATGAGACTTTTCTCTGAGGTAGTAAATTGTCCTTCAAGACAATAACCATGTTAATAGGAAAGGACATTTTCACTTACCTGAATTTTAAGACTTTTACTCTGCAGTTCCTGTTTGATTCCAAGCTTCCAGTTCTCCCTTCTTCCTCTGTCATCACTTCAGTATGAATATTGATTTTGCAAGGAATACAAAATTCCATCTTATTTGTACAGCCTACATTCTTTGAAAACAAGGAGCCATAGTGCAAGGTATATAGATCACTGGAGTGGAAAGCTGGATTCTTATCCTAGCCTTGTCTTGACACTTTGTGAAATCTGTGTAGGATTCCCTGCAGCTTATTTTGTGCAGGTATGAAAGGAAGAAAAATAACACCTATTATTTTCTCAAGTGCTTTTGGGATTTAGAACTGTGAAATGGAATGCTAGCCTGTGACTTTTCACAAAAAAATAGTCTTGATGTTCCAGTAATCTCTGCAGATACACTTAATAAGGTGGTACTTGTAAAGAACAAGAACCAACATAGTAGAAATGTCTTATATACATAAAATTTAGGCTGAAAAAAAATTAGTTGTCTTTAAATTAGGACTCTTACACAAAGAACAAAGTTTGAAGTTAGTAATTATTTTCTTTCTAGAGTTTATCTCATTGTGATGCTTTCATTAGAGCAAAGACTTTCAGTTTACAACCCAGGCAACTGCAGGCTGTTAGACATCATAAGTCTCCTTTTTCATCCCAGTGTGTTCATTACACAGATAATTATCTCAAATGCTCATGTCAAACTGGAGATCTTTGCTTTTTAAAACAGGAAAAGAAATTTAGTATGCCTGAAAAATTCACTCCCAAATCTGGGCTCTGTGGCTCAGTCTTTCTGATTCTCCTAAAAATAGCTGGGATTTAGAAAGACCATCTTTCCATAAGAATGTCAAGCAATGATTAAAGGTTTTCAAATACTTCAGTACATGGATAATTACAACTTCTTAAAATGTAATTTTACATGTATAATTATTGGTTTGTTATACAGACAATGTGGGATACACAATTCTCTCAAAATTGTGTATCCCACACATAAAATATAACAAAAAAAAATATTTTTATTACTTTCTATTTTTTAAATTATTTTTTATTATTTTCAATTCAGGTAGTCTCTTAGAATGACTGTTCTCACAAGGTGATCCTTCTCCAAATTGTGAGAAACTCCAAGAAAACTCCATCCAACACTCACCTCTACCCTTTTCTGTCTCTCTCACTGGATCACTCAGTTCACTGGAAGGTCTCAACACTGTCACTGCCCCAAGAAGAGCAGGAAGATTTACCCAGGGTCAATAGGCACCAGTGCAAGGATGTGAGGAGGGAGAAAAGCACCTATAATTATTCACCAGCTTCTCCATCCACCCCCTGTCATAGTGAGATGACACCAGAAATGTTACTCCTCCTTTCCTTGTGTAACTAGCCCTTGCTAGCTGGTTAGCACAACAGTTTTGGGGCAAGACTGCAAGTGGCTGAAAGAATGAGAGGCACTGCTGAAAACAGGGCTGCAGAGGTGCATGGAAATGGTTGGAGCACAGAATCTTCTCCAGCCCTGAGCTGCATGTCTTGTGGAAATAGCTTGGGTGGGAGTGGGGAAACTGATCATCTGTGGGAAAATACAGAGAAAAGTTGGAGCACAGTATTTTTCGAGGGAGTGTGCTGCTCTGATGCCAGGACCAGCTTGGTACCTGTCCCAGCCTTGCCAGAGCTCAGGCCCAGAGCTGCTCTCCAAAGGAACAGGGAACAGTGGATGTCACCCCAGAGGAGTTTGAAAGTCATCACTACAGTGAGTGGCCCAGGGAGCAGCAGCAAGAGCTGGGAGCATGGCCCAGGTAATAACACAGAAAAGGGTCTGAAAAGCAACAGCTGAAAACAACAGCTCCTAGCAATGCTAAGTTACAGCTGAAGCTACCTTGTCAGAAATATTCATTAATAAACATTATATTCGGGGCTGAATACATCCTTTTTAATCAGCAACCTTTCACTTTGCCACAATGTAGATATAATATTTTTTCAGTTCTGCTATGAAGTCATATTCTGGTATCATTGTAACCAAAGCAGATTGGATATTTAGGAATATCACCGGGCAAATGTTTGCAGATATTTTAAGATACATGACTGTAATGAGCTGTTAAAATAAAAACATCAGGGAAAGCATTGACTTTCATTCAAATGGCTTGTGAATAGATTTTCTTCTAGTTCCTGTTGACAGTTTGTTAGGTGCTAAGATGACAATTTCAAGACATGTATCTTCCTCTCTCTCTGTCATATACTCAAATCTTTACCTCTGCTTATTATGTGAAGTCATGGGCTCCTGTTTATAACATCATCAATGCATGACAAAAATAGTGGCCACTAGTAATGATGATGTCATGTAATTGTGGAAGATTCAAGTGTATGTGAATTGACTTTAATTAAATCTTGTCAAAAGACTAAATTTTCGAAGCACAAAGCCCACAGCATGCAGGACAATGCAATTGTGCTCTTTTAAACAAAGACACTTCATATCAAACTAATTTCCTCTTAAATAGATTCATAACTCTCTCTGCTGTACCTCATTATATTCCCCAAACCAAGTCTAGAAGAAAAAAAGGGGGGGGGGGGAAAAAAAAAAAAAAAAAAAAAAGGGGGGGGGGGGAAGAAAAAAAGAGAAAGAATGAGGCTATGCAAATACTCTCATAAAAATTAATTATCATTAAAAATGAACAAAACTCCCATTGTGCTACAAGATGGATATAGTATCAGGAGATTAATGGGATATGAACACTTTCTCTTTGAAATCTCTGTTTCAGAGCTACACCATCTCAAAAGCAACTAAAAATCTTAATTAAAAGCATCCAATTACTTATAGGAGTAGGGTTGAAGTCTCAGCTCATTGCTGAATGGACTTTCAATACTAGAAAGTGTGTGCGAAAAATCAGAATTCTCTCATCCAAAAGCACATCTCATACCTTTCTAAACTTGTGCTTTTTAAACAGATCTCCTCCTTTCACCAGTAGCTGACTGTGTTCATTCTTCTGCATGGCTACAGGTGAAGCCTGTGGAACCCAAAGCTAGAGTTTTTATTAGACACATGATTCACATACAGCCCCAGTTTACTCTTTATGTTTACTTCTTTATGTGTGCAACACAAGAAGTTGCAGAGATGTCTACAACAGCTGTCAAAGGTAAACCATCAATCCCTTGAACAATAATATATTTCCTGTAATAATATTTTCCTATAAGAAATCCATTTACTGATTTCTTACTATATGCAGTTACTTTTGGACTTATGAGTATATGCTTGTTTACATACCTAAAATTAATGTTAATGAAATATTTATTTTTTTTAATTCCAAAGTGAGTAAAAAGCAAATGTCAGAGATGTATTAACCTGCCCAAATTCAGTTTTTTCCCTTTACTTTTCTGTTCTGTTCATTTCATTGAGGCAGACACACTGTGGGGAAAAGAAAACCCTCATAAATGTATACTTAGAGATAATAGTACATTGTATACACACAGAGCTGGCTTGAAACTGGGAATAGCCAAATAGATATGTTCATTTTATAATTTTTGACTGTTTGACTTTACAGCTGATAGGTATTCAATATATTGGAATAAAAAAAAAAAAAGTTATTAATCTAATGAGAGGATGAGGTTCTGATTCCACCTATAATTAGGAGAACCAGATACAGTATCAAGGAATTTCTTCTAAGATGAAGAATATAATTTCCATACAAACCCCAGAAGAGAAGCTGGAGCTTCATTTGAAGTTCAGGAACAAATTCAAGAAGGCAGACTGGCCTATCTGGTTTTCACCTTGTTCCCTCTGAATTCAGCTCCAGAGATTTCTCACTAATGTCAAGAGTCACTTAACAGATGAAAGGTTATAGAGAGTCATCTATATATATAGGAAATATAAATAAAAATGCACGGAAACCTATTGTAAATTGGTAAATAAAAGACANTGTTTTTTTCAGCTGCCTTTCAGCTGAAATGGCTCTGAAGTGCCTGTGCAAAGTGTAAGAGAGCGCAAGAAACCCACTTTACTTTCGAGTGAATGAAAGATCATAGCATCAGAATGGTGCATGTTTTCACTGGGAGGAAAACACAAAACCAAAACCAAACAAACAAACAAACAAAAAAAAACAATGACTAACCAACCATCCTGTTGTAACACATATTTAATTCAATCCCTGTGCTAGTGAAGAAGTAAAAAATGTTCTTAAGTCAGAAAAATCCTAAGTAACAGAAACATCTACTTTCTCTGAAGATTATTCTAGAGCCATGGGTTATTCCCAGTGTACAAGGAGCTGATGAAAAAATACTATATTAAGGAAGATAGCAGGATATAAGTAATGACCCTGGAAATGAAGGAACAGACTTGCTAGTCTGTTGACTTGCTAGCAACTCAACCCCTTGCTGCCTTGCATACAGTGAGTGAGCTTTTCAAAATCCAGCTTGTTATTCTGCAAATGTAAATCCTTGGCTTAGACCAAGAAACATATTCTAGTTATGAACTATCACATGAAATTTTACAATTGCTCTGTAATTTTTTATCAATATTGTTCATTGAAACACATTAAAAAAAAATAATTCAACATTTTAAAAGAAGACATTCTCACAGATCTTGCTACATCATCTTTTTTGTGGCCAAATTCTGAAAAATTTCTGGAAAAAAATGGCCAATTCTGAAAACAGCAATGAAGACATTACATACTCAGCAAATATTCAAGTTATGCTTACCACAGAAAACACAATTCACCAAATTCACAGTCTTTAGCAAAAATGGTGCAGAAATGGACCTAAAAGCTTCTGAAGATACGGAGCCCCAGGACTTTAACTTACTGGAGCAATACATTGTTGCAAACCAATTTTTATTTGTTTGTTAACTTACACTTTTTCATCCTGGTTTTCTTTGTCCTTTCCCAGGGGAATGTAACTATGGAGGCAGAGTAACAGATGATAAAGACAGGCGTCTTCTCCTGTCCCTTCTTTCCGTAGTCTATAGCAAGGATATAGAGCAGGACAAGTACATGCTTGCACCAGGAGATGACTACTACATACCACCACATGGTCCGTATGAGGTGAGAAGATACAGTTGTAAATTCTGAGTTATTAGGGAACAACTGTACCTACACTGTACTTTGCTGAATGCAAAAACTAGAAAAAAAGAAATAAGTTCATAAGCCATGCCAGAATATAGCTTATGTCTGAAATAGAAACCTGGTACTTGTATCTAACACACCGCAGTGGAGATGTAGTGATCATCCAATGTTCTGATGTTTGTTGATGCAAAAAGCAACTCCCATGTAGGTTTCCTGTACAGTTTTAGAAAGCCAGTATGTGTCAAGTATGGGGTACCCTCTTGCAATCACTTTTNAAACGTTTACCAGGTTCCCTCAAAAATACACTTTCAAAGAACATGCAGGGAAAAGACCTTATTGTGATTTGTGGTTCTATGGAATAGTAAGTTCTTTTTATCTAGAATCCTTTCTGGTTAAAGGAAATCATACTTAATTTCAGCCTGGCTACCTGCACGGATAATGCAAGTAAATGTGGCAGAGACATGATTTAATAAACACAATTCCTATTCACACTGCAGTCACATGAGACTGACAATCAGGAATGCAGTGTGGACAAGTTCATACCTAGTTGCTTTCCAGAATGATTAAGGAAATTAGATACAAATATATAGCAAATCTAGAGAGAATCAGAAAAATAAGTCTCCTATCCCCTGTCTGGTGGTAAAATGTTATTTCTTCTTAATCTTCTGAACAACAGGATGTGAACACAAACAAAAAATGTCAATTATATTCAGCACAAAAATAATAAATATTACCTTTCCTGGTGAGAGGAATTTTTGGTTAAATCCTTTGCTCCACTGTCATAGAATAATTCTTCTTGTAGCTTCTTTTAACAGTGTTAGAAAAACTTGTTTCAGGGAAAGAAAGCACACAGAACAGACTAATTTCTTACCATTTCTTTTAGGTGTTAGTTCATAAATGCATTACTATCTTACCTCTCATTGTGATAAATATGTCCAAAAGCTTCTCTGTTAAAAAAATTAACACATTAAAAATAAAAAGGCAGAATTTAACTGCATAATGAGCATGTCTTTAGATTTTTTATCCAGCAGCAGTAAGACATTTTAAATGGTGGGTTTGTTTTTTTCAGCTGCCTTTCAGCTGAAATGGCTCTGAAGTGCCTGTGCAAAGTGTAAGAGAGCGCAAGAAACCCACTTTACTTTCGAGTGAATGAAAGATCATAGCATCAGAATGGTGCATGTTTTCACTGGGAGGAAAACACAAAACCAAAACCAAACAAACAAACAAACAAAAAAAAACAATGACTAACCAACCATCCTGTTGTAACACATATTTAATTCAATCCCTGTGCTAGTGAAGAAGTAAAAAATGTTCTTAAGTCAGAAAAATCCTAAGTAACAGAAACATCTACTTTCTCTGAAGATTATTCTAGAGCCATGGGTTATTCCCAGTGTACAAGGAGCTGATGAAAAAATACTATATTAAGGAAGATAGCAGGATATAAGTAATGACCCTGGAAATGAAGGAACAGACTTGCTAGTCTGTTGACTTGCTAGCAACTCAACCCCTTGCTGCCTTGCATACAGTGAGTGAGCTTTTCAAAATCCAGCTTGTTATTCTGCAAATGTAAATCCTTGGCTTAGACCAAGAAACATATTCTAGTTATGAACTATCACATGAAATTTTACAATTGCTCTGTAATTTTTTATCAATATTGTTCATTGAAACACATTAAAAAAAAATAATTCAACATTTTAAAAGAAGACATTCTCACAGATCTTGCTACATCATCTTTTTTGTGGCCAAATTCTGAAAAATTTCTGAAAAAAATGGCCAATTCTGAAAACAGCAATGAAGACATTACATACTCAGCAAATATTCAAGTTATGCTTACCACAGAAAACACAATTCACCAAATTCACAGTCTTTAGCAAAAATGGTGCAGAAATGGACCTCAAAAACTCTAAGCTGGCAGCTCTCAAATGTTTTGTCTTACTAAAGATACTCATTGGCAAGGAATCTACAACGTTCCCAGATTTGTTCCCATGCTACATTACGCTAACAGTTCAAATAGTTTTCAAAACATGTTAACTGATTTTTCATGCTGCAACTCAGATTACTTCTTGTCTTACCTGTCTTGAACCTGAAGGAAAGGTCACCTCTTTGTCTTTACAATAAAGTTGCACAACTATGAGCAGTACTTGTGCCTCCATTCAATATTTTTTAGTCCAATAAGCATTCACAGTCTCAATTTTCTTTTATTTATATGTTGTGTTGTCTCAACCATCTTAGGTAGACCAGTGTCTGCTGGAGTTCATTCAGTGCCAGAAGAACAGAGCATTCCTGTGAAGGGTTTTCCAGTGCTAGACATTGCAGTGATGTCACTTTTCTGATCCATCTCTATAGTCTGTTGTTCCCAGACTATCACAATACCTTGTGTTGTCTTGAAGAGCTTTGTATTCTCATATCTCCAATCTCCTAAAACCTGCTGAATTCTAAATCTAATTTAATTCTCTCCTAGTTTCAGGTAGTTTGAAACTGCAATAATTTAAATGGTTAATACAAGTTTGTAATAGTGCAAGATCCAGATGACTTCTACTTACATCTGGAAAAAAATCTATGAAATCTGCTGTCTTTATATATTTTTACAGCTGCTTTTGTATCTATGCTGAAGTATTTTTCTCCAGAAATTCTCAACAGCTTGTTTATAACTAAGATGGGAGAAGCAGTACCAAAAGCCTTTCTGAAACTAGGATATATCTACAATTTATTTCTTTAGAGAGATCAAGTACCTTGAAGAATTATTGAGGAAACTGAAAATAAATCTCTGGATTATAATCCACATCTCCTTTTCTTTTTCCTATCTTTTCAAAGACACAATCATATTTCAGTCTTCTGGTATTTCATATACATTTCAGAAATGTTCAATAAGAATTTTTTCTGAAATTGCCTCAGACAGTGCTTAACAAATACTAATATGTAAGAGTTCTCCAAGGCCTTAATTATTTCATTATGCTCAATATNTTTTCAAAATCCAGCTTGTTATTCTGCAAATGTAAATCCTTGGCTTAGACCAAGAAACATATTCTAGTTATGAACTATCACATGAAATTTTACAATTGCTCTGTAATTTTTTATCAATATTGTTCATTGAAACACATTAAAAAAAAATAATTCAACATTTTAAAAGAAGACATTCTCACAGATCTTGCTACATCATCTTTTTTGTGGCCAAATTCTGAAAAATTTCTGAAAAAAAATGGCCAATTCTGAAAACAGCAATGAAGACATTACATACTCAGCAAATATTCAAGTTATGCTTACCACAGAAAACACAATTCACCAAATTCACAGTCTTTAGCAAAAATGGTGCAGAAATGGACCTCAAAAACTCTAAGCTGGCAGCTCTCAAATGTTTTGTCTTACTAAAGATACTCATTGGCAAGGAATCTACAACGTTCCCAGATTTGTTCCCATGCTACATTACGCTAACAGTTCAAATAGTTTTCAAAACATGTTAACTGATTTTTCATGCTGCAACTCAGATTACTTCTTGTCTTACCTGTCTTGAACCTGAAGGAAAGGTCACCTCTTTGTCTTTACAATAAAGTTGCACAACTATGAGCAGTACTTGTGCCTCCATTCAATATTTTTTAGTCCAATAAGCATTCACAGTCTCAATTTTCTTTTATTTATATGTTGTGTTGTCTCAACCATCTTAGGTAGACCAGTGTCTGCTGGAGTTCATTCAGTGCCAGAAGAACAGAGCATTCCTGTGAAGGGTTTTCCAGTGCTAGACATTGCAGTGATGTCACTTTTCTGATCCATCTCTATAGTCTGTTGTTCCCAGACTATCACAATACCTTGTGTTGTCTTGAAGAGCTTTGTATTCTCATATCTCCAATCTCCTAAAACCTGCTGAATTCTAAATCTAATTTAATTCTCTCCTAGTTTCAGGTAGTTTGAAACTGCAATAATTTAAATGGTTAATACAAGTTTGTAATAGTGCAAGATCCAGATGACTTCTACTTACATCTGGAAAAAAATCTATGAAATCTGCTGTCTTTATATATTTTTACAGCTGCTTTTGTATCTATGCTGAAGTATTTTTCTCCAGAAATTCTCAACAGCTTGTTTATAACTAAGATGGGAGAAGCAGTACCAAAAGCCTTTCTGAAACTAGGATATATCTACAATTTATTTCTTTAGAGAGATCAAGTACCTTGAAGAATTATTGAGGAAACTGAAAATAAATCTCTGGATTATAATCCACATCTCCTTTTCTTTTTCCTATCTTTTCAAAGACACAATCATATTTCAGTCTTCTGGTATTTCATATACATTTCAGAAATGTTCAATAAGAATTTTTTCTGAAATTGCCTCAGACAGTGCTTAACAAATACTAATATGTAAGAGTTCTCCAAGGCCTTAATTATTTCATTATGCTCAATATGAAAAATTACACTTTAAGAAAAAAAAAACAAAAAAAAACCCAAAACACAAAAAAACCCAACCAACCAAAAACAAACAACCCACACAAACAAATCCAAACAAAACCAGTATATATTCCAGGACAGGACAGATGGGCTCAATTTCTATTTTATGGCAGTTGGATACTGATCATAACATGTCACGACCACAGTGACTTGTACAGAACTCTCCACTTGTAAATTAGACTATGTAGAAAATATGATGGAAGACAGGAAAAACCCAGGAAAATAAAAAAATGTGTTAAATGCAAACTTGCATTCATAAAATTTTATCCTATTCTATTCCAAACCAGATAGCAGAACTAAAAAAAGCACATTTTAAACCATGCTGTTTAATTTTCAACACTTTAATTTTCTGTTCATCTGAATCACATACTTTCCTCTATAAAACAAATATTTCCATGATTGCCCAGGAGTTATGAAACCTGGTTTCTCTGGACTCATGCCTGTTGTTGAGTGATGCTCTGATTGTATAATTTCTAAAAATTTGGAATACTTAAAAGAGTTGTCTCATATGTGAAATTCCTACTGTCCACCATTAAAAGAAGTCCATGCTTCAACCTCTGCAGTGGACAAGATTCTTTGGCTTTTTTCCTTCCTCCTGTCCACAGTTGTCATATTATTTTTATTGCTTCAGGAGTTATTTTGCTGCTAAAAGCCTAAATCAGATTATCTCCCTCTCAGTAATAGAAAGATAACCCAGAGTGAATGAATCCTGAAAGAAAACATCTTAAGTCAGGTGAGACAATCCCACCTTTAGAATATGCTTAAACTGGACTAGGATAGTTTAATATTTCTCTGAACCAGCCTTAGATTTCTCCCTTTTTTAGACACAAAACTTGAAAATGGCTAAAAAGTAAAATTATCACATCTTAGTAAAGATATTTTTTCTTGCCCTAGCTTTCACCTTCACTGTCAGGAAACACAGAGAAAGAAATAATGTCCACACAGGAGGACTTGTCAGCTCAAAACCTTCAAACTAAATTTGATCTGTTCCTTCTGTGAGTTAATAACATGGACTGTGGGAAAGACCAGGAACAAAGTTCTGCAGACCAAAGGAACCCTGGGATAACACAGCAGTGAGTGAGCACAGCAAGACAGAGGATAACACAGCAGTGAGTTAGCACAGCAAGACAAGACATTCAACAGATTCTCTTACTGAGTACAGAATTCAGAACTGCAAGGCAGAGGGCTAGAAAATCACCCAGCAGCTCACAAATGTTTGCAGGATATCATGTGTAGAAGGAAAAAACAGGTTTTTAATCATGGAAAATAGTATCTCTACTTGATTATCCCAATAACAGAAGGTAAAAAAATATATTTGCTTAATTAAAATATGGAATTGACATGGAATCCACTTTTTAGGCCAAGTGGAGAGAAAGAGAGAAGAAAGGAAAAGAGGAAAAGAAAGGAAGGAAAGGGAAGGAAAAAAGGAAGGAAGGAAGGAAGGAAGGAAAGGAAGGAAAGGAAGGAAGGAAGGAAGGAAGGAAGGAAGGAAGGAAGGAAGGAAGGAAGGAGAAAGAAAGAAAGAAAGAAAGAAAGAAAGAAAGAAAGAAAGAAAGAAAGAAAGAAAGAAAGAAAGAAAGAAAGAAAGAAAGAAAGAAAGAAAGAAAGAATAATTCAATAGTCAAACATGGAATTATTGCTGCAGTGATTATGGATTACCTGAGCTGGCTAATAAAACAGCCTTTTTAACATTTAAGAAAATGATTCTTGCCTTTTACCTGGTAAGGACTTGTCATCGCCTAACAGTTCTTTTCCATCAATGTGATTTTTACAGCTGAGTCACTGTGCTTCACAACTTCCTCCTGCAAACATATCTGACACTTAAAAGTCCTTTTATGGAATATCTTAGTTTGCTTTAAAAGCAGACAAAACTATTTTCTGTGGAGTGAGAAAGTATATGTACTTATATAAAATACTGTAAATTATATATATATATATAAAAATAAAAATATATATAAAAATTAAACCTCCTTTCTTATTCCCTGAGGATGGCAGGGTAGAATTTAACTTGTTATATCATAAGTACTGTGATGACAGCTATGATATCATACCAATGTAATCACACACCACTCAAGGTCTGCCCCATCATGCTTGGGTTACTGTTACAGAGCAAGGCAGAGCCTGATGGGGACTTACTGCAGACTAGACACTGTGATTGAGTAGCCTAACTTATTGTACACTAAATTCTCTTTCAAACAATCCTCAGCCAAGGAATAAAGACCAAAATCTATTTTACAGGAGATATTCACACCAGTGAATTTTCTGACAGAGAATCTATGATAAATTGACTAATGACATGGAACAAAACCTGAGTGCTACATTCAAAACTGACAAAGCTTGAAATCAAAACGTAGCTCTGACATGTATTTCTTCTGTCTGGGTCTGAAGGCTTTAATAATTTACTCATGTAAAATGGCATTATTAATATTTAAGCTCAAAGATGGGTAGGCATGTAGAAAATAACATTAAAACCATCGGGCACTTTTTCTTTATTTCCTCTTTAGTCAAGTTTTACAACTGCAAATATCAATAAGGGCATATTAGATTTTATATTTATATCCTGCCCATTATACTGCAGAAAATCTAAACTACATGATCTACACACTAGATCAATAAACATCTCTCTTGCTTGTTACTCTTAAGATGTGATTGCTTAAATAAACCTGTGTGCACACACACATGCACAGATACAGGATGGATACCTCCTTACCACATGCAGATTAATTTCCTCTATATGCAAAATCAACAAAAATTCTAAAAATTCCTTAACATCCAGAATGTGATGTTTTTATTCTTTACCTTAATTATAATCTAGGTAAAGATAGTCTTCTTCTTGAGAAGTAATTTTAAACCAGGAACATTCATAAGAGTTAATGAGTGTTTCTTTCACTAATTTCCATCTCTTTGTTCAGACACCCATACACTTCTCAATCACAGGCCCTCTCTTTGCATCAGCCTCTGCAGGACTGACTCAATCATTCAGACAGCTTGGGAACATAACTTTTTTTTTTTTCAAAGCCTAATTCAGCAACATACAGAGTAGTCCTGCTCCCTGGCAGTCACACCAAACTCCAATGCACTTCTTTGCTGAAGTCACTCTGAAGGGACTAAGTGGTAATTCAACATTAGATTTTTTTTAATTTCTGCTGACTGGCTGGTAACAGGTTGGGTTTGTTTGGGGTTTTTTTGAGGGGAAGGGCGATGGGGTAGCTCACTTTTTTTTTTTTTTTTCATAAAATAAACAGGAGGAACATAAATTATGCTTAAATAAATAAAATTACTAAAACCTTTAGGTATTTAATCCTTAAACTAAGACTGAATTAGTATTATTTTAATTATATAACATCTTAAAATGAAAAAAAGAAGTATTTGGATAGAGATGGGTGTGATCTTCCAAATTAGCCACATCTCTTCCAGGAAATAAAAGGGCAAGAGCACAGACCTGAGCACTAGCAGAGAATTGCCTGCCCTGTGTGACATTTAACAAGCTCCATGTCACACCATCAGCACAGACTGCCCTCCAGTGCCTGGGTTTAGTTTGGGGTTTAGCTGAGCTCCAACCAATGCTTTTTATGCTGTGATCCTGTTTTGGGAGTGTAAATTAATCCAGGTGGGGGGGAGGGGGGTATGATCTGTGTAATACCATTTGGCCTCTTGCCAGAAAACAGCTCCTGTATTATTTCAATTATTAGTCGCTGTAGCTTTTAGTTTATAGAGGAAAACCCATGAGAAAATGTGATCAGTACTGGGATTCCTCCTTGTTTCTTCACTGGGACATAGAAAAGGCTTGATGACCTTAATGGAGGTAAACAAATCTAGAAGTAGACCTAAGAGAAGCCTCTTTGGGAGATTCAGGACCAAATTTCCTTTTAGAGTGTCACATCTCAAGTGTGTTACCTCAAGAGCCCTTTGTCTTTGTCTTTACTTCTCACTCAGGAAACAGCTATGAAACTAAATTTAATCTCAGATCCATTGAAAGTGTATTTCCAAATAAAGTCTGACAAATCCAGAGTAATTCAAGTGTTCATATCACCACAGAAGGCATGAGCTCTTTCTTCTGAGCCACTGAACTTGCCCAGGCACAAAGGCAATTTGTTGTGATCTAGAAAAATGACATTACCAGAGCAGTAATACTGTAACTACTAACAATGCTTAAAATAAATAAATATGCAAATACATAAAAAAGAAAGCTCACCTACCTGTGAACGAGGTATTAAAGCGATGTTCACAATTGCAAATGAAGATGGGGTCAGCTTNCCTGCAGGTGATGAGAGCTCTGCAAGAACGTGCAGGAGCTGGATCCAGGGGACCAGAACTTCCTGACACGTGAATGACCCCAGCGTTTTCTCAGCAGAAAGCAGAGGTGATAAACAGCAGAAGTGTCAAGAAGCAGTTGTATCTGGAGATTCATTTTCAGCTACACAGGCGTTCATGTCAAGGTCACCAGCTCAAACCCAGCTAATAGCAGACTGTCAGGCTACAGAGGCTTTTGCTGGTACTCGTGAGATGTGAGGCTTCCCCAGTTCTAGATGCTGAAATATCTCACACTGATATGCTCAAAGTGAAATACATTTTGCCATCCTCTTAGAGCCCCCCTGGGTTTTAAGGATGACTGCATGAAGCAAGACATCTGTGCAGAAATGAAAGGGAGGGTTCTTTACACAGCTGACGCTGCAGACCTTGCATGCTCAGTTCACCTTAGAAAAAACAAATAAAAAAAGGAAAGTTGAAGTAAAGCTCAACCTGGGCAACAGTAACTTGGAAGCTGAACAAAGTTAGTGTAAATTGTGGTGGCTAAGCTGCAGGGTGAAGTCCAACAGGGAGCAGGAGATATGCAAACATGCTGCTGTGTGCACTGTTGCGGAAGATGAGAATTACACGTTCTTAAGCTGCAGGTGAAATTTGTCCTGGACTGCAGATTAGCACTTTCATTAACTTGCACAATGAAATGTTTCATCCTGTTTGGCATTTTCTTGCAAATATTTTAGACCTCATACGCAACGCTAGGTCAAAACTTAGGTGTGGATAAAGTGTATGCAACTCTAATGAAATCCATATATAGTAATCCAGAAGGATGTAGGGATTCACAGAACAAAAATGCCCTCAAATTTTCTTTGAATTTTAGACCAAAGACTGTTGGTGATTTTCTCTTTGGTTTTTGTCTGATTTTTTAATAATGAACATGTAGTAATAAAATATATCACTCTGTCCTTAAGAAAAATTTGGACTATTACTTGGCTAAAAAAAAATATAAATACTTGGAAAAANACTAAATAGAATAGACAAACACTATTTAATTACAATTTTTCATTATAAATTTTACAAAATGTGGTTAAGGAACTAATGCTACTTAAAGTTAGAGACCAAACAATTCAATTTTTCATTAATTCTAGTTAGCATGACTTTATGTTTAAGTAAAACATTACCTGACTAAATTTCATTCTCTGCTGAATTATCTGGTGACAAAACCAAAGCAAATCAATTTAAAAATACCAGACAGAGTTGAAGCTGCTTCTCTATCCTCTTGCTCAAAGTGACAAAAAAATAAACAAATACTTTTTCTAACATTTTAAGCAATGATAAAAACAAACTTATTTAAATCTTTTTTATAGTTGATAAACAGTGAACTAAGAAGCCTCCAGCCTACGTTTCTGCCAGAATTAACAAACAAAAATAGTTTAAACACAAATTCATATTGAAAAATGTATAATTTCTCAACAGCTTGGGAGTTATTTTAACACTGTCAACTTTTAACTTTTATGTGGCAAAACAATTAATAATCCATATAAAGTTTTCACAAAAATTAAGCAGAGAATCAACTTTATGTATTTAGTTTGGAAAATAATATCAATACTGGTTTATTCTCCTATAAAAATTGCAATTGTTCTATTTTAAAGTCAAATCTACTTTTAGTTCTCTCTGTTTCACAATTTACTCGTATTCCATTTTAAGTCAGAGTATGGAAAGTTTTGTCATTTGTATATTTGTAGAGGTTTATAAACCTAATTTTATAAGTCTATTTCCAATCTTTATCTTGGCATCACTAGCTGACTGCTAAATTCAAATTATCATGGGCAAAGTCTGCCTTCCATTTCTCTCCCGAGCTGCACAGAGGTGCTTGGCTGTGCAGACTTCAAGTGCATGTGATGATACAGAGCTAGTGAAAACTGGAACAGATTGACCAGGCAGAAAGTGCAGTAGCATCATCTTATGCCTTCTGCAGCACACTTACTTGACACTGTAGCAGGAGGTGGGAGACACACATCCCTATGTAATCAAAATATTTATATGATAACATGTCATGTTGCATGAAGATTTATATTCCTCAGATTTGGCAGGATCGATTTCAGTCAGATATTTAAAGAATGTCAATGCTACACTGTTTGCATTTTAAAAGTACCTGGCTTTATTTTAAACTTTCTCATTTCATATAGAACGTGCTACAAAAAAAGTAGCACCTGCTTATGAAATCAAGTATACATCTATTTTATGGTTCTATGTAACAAAAAACCCCATTCATATTTCTCCATTTAATCTTCTTTGTGGCACTGTTCCTGAGCTCACTTTCTCCTTCTCCTCATATTCTCCCACCTTCAGCTTTTGTAACTCCAGTTTTCAAGTCCGTGTACTCTCTGGCTAGTTAGCCATTCATAGGAGCCTTCACCTCCTCATTGTTTTATAAATCTGGGGACTAATGTTCCATACATCAGCCCGAGCACTTCCTTTAGCAAGGTGTCTCCACCTCTCTGTTCTGTTCTTTCTGTGGAGGAGAAGGTACAGGAGCAGGCAGGAGACTTAATTCAGCCAGAGATGCAAAAAGGGAACCAGGAAATATCAGTGGACTGGAAATAAAGAAATAGATTTTAACAAATGAAGTCATGGGGAGCAGGGGCTCCCTGTTCAAGTCTGTTTTATTATCAGTGCAAACCACTGAACTTTGTGGCATCAGTTGTGTGAGATGAAAGGGGACCCTCCTTCTGAGCATACAGCAGTGATTGGGATGCAAAGAAGAGCTCTGCTTCAGTACCAACCACTTCCAAAGCAGCTCAAACCCCTTCATATGCTAATGACTCTTCTTCAGTTGAGCGGAGCAGACCTCAGATCCTCTGCATCCCTGACTCCAAAACCACAGGGGTTGGCCTAGGCTGTCCCTGGGTGCCCTCTGACAGAGCCTCTGGGTAGGACCATTCTCTCTGGCTGTGGTGTATAGCAATTTTTTTCATCTTGTCCTACCCAAAGGGCTTCTGCATGAACTATCTCTTGTTCAATTTGTTCAAACCCTTGTCATTGCTCAGAGACACAATTTAAATTGTTCTTATTCTGGGTCACTTGACACAGAGAGCTCACAATCAGACTGTAATTTCATCAACTGTTTAATTTCCTCTGGCTCCACAACAGCTAGACTAAAGGCCCAGCAATACCCTTCTGAATCAGTGAAATACCCTCTCCTGAGACAGATATGCCAATGGATGTACAATGGATGCTTTTGCCAGTTATTCCTATTTAGGCTCACTTTGGCCTCTGATATATCAGCTGTTGGGATCCCCCTGTCACTCCAGAAATGTAGGAGGTGTCCTGTTGTGTCAGTCCATCAGATCCATAGAGTCCAACAATGCTGGTTGTACCCTTTCTCCATCTCAGTGAAGGCAGGGCCCCTCTAGTCCTGGGAATAGTATTCATACTCACTTCTTGCAAATAGAAATCAGAAGTCCTTTTATTGAGAGGGGAAGTAAGATCATGCCTTCTACTCTGTCTGGAGAACAGCCCACTGGAAACTGGAGCAGTAATTTTCCTGAAAGAACAGCCTTTTGTGATTGTTTTTCCATGAAAATCATGTGTCCATTCCTCTAGGGTCAAGGTAGATTTTCCATTCCACTTCCTCGTGCTCTTTTCATGGGCATTCAGGTAAAACCTGAATAGCCTCCCTTGAGCAGGAGAACACTTACCCATAAAACCTGAGATACTGGTCCATACAGGTTGGGAGAAAGACATCATCTTTGAATTGCTGGAACTCCTGGGACACTTTCTCCACAGCCAAGGCACAGGCCTGAACAAAGGGAGAATTCCTTCATGTTACTGGAGTTAGCAACCCATCCATTGTATGTGAACACCAGGTTCATGATCACCTACAAACCTGAACATACAAAAGTCCATGGGACCTGATGAGAGTCATCCCAGAGTCCTGAGAGAATTGTCTGATGGAGTCACCAAGCCTCTTGCCATCAGATTTGAAAAGTCTTGGCAGTCAGGTGCAGTCCCTGGGGACTGGAAGCAGGGCCATGTCACACCCATTGCTAACAAGGGTAGAAAGGAGGACCCTGAAAACTCTCACCCTGTCAGCATCACCTCTGTGCCTGGGGAGAGCATGGAGCAGATTCTCCTAGAGGGTCTAACAGGGCAAACAGAAGGCAGTGGGCTGATGAAGGAGCCAACATGGCTTCAGCAAGGGCAGGTCCTGCCTGACCAATCCAGTGGCTTTCTGTGATAAGGTGACTACATCCATGGACAAAGGACAACCTGTAGCTGTGATCTAGCTGGACTGCTGCAAGGCTTTTGACACGGTCCCCACAACATCCTACTCCCCAAGCTGGAGAGCTATGGATTTGATGGGTGGACTGTTCAGTGGATAAGGAATTGTCTGGCTGGTCACATCCAGAGCGTGGTGGTCGATGGCTCGATGTCCAGATGGAGAACAGTGACAAGTGCTGTCCCTCAGGGGTCTGTACTGGCACCTGTGCTGTTTAATATCTTCATTAATGATATTGACAGTGGGATGGAGGCACCATCAGCAAATTTGCAGATGACACCAAGCTGAGTGGTGCTGTGGAAAGGCTGGAGGGATGGGATGTCATCCAGAGGGACCTGGATAGGCTGGAGAGGTGGGCTCAGGGGAACCTCATGAGGTTCAACAAGACTAAATGCAGAGTCCTGCACCTGGGTCAGAACAACCCTCACTATCAATACAGGCTGGGAGATGAGGAGATGGAAAGCAGCTCTGCAGAAAAGGCCTTGGGGGTGTTGGTGGCTGAGAAGCTGGCCATGAAGCAGCAGTGTGCACTGGCAGCCAAGAAGGCCAATGGCAGCCTGGGCTGCAGCAAGAGAAGTGTGGGCAGCAGCTGGAGAGAGGGGATTCTGCCCCTCTGCTCTGCTCTGCTCACACCTCCCCTGGAGTATTGCAGCCAGCTCTGGAGCCCTCAGCACAGGAGAGACATGGAGCTGCTGGAGCAGGGCCAGAGGAGGCCACAGAGATGCTCAGAGGCTGGAACAGCTCTGCTGTGGGGACAGGCTGAAGGAGCTGGGGTTGTTCAGCCTGGAGAAGAGAAGGCTCTGGGGAGACCTCAGAGCACCTGCCAGTGCCTGAAGGGGCTGCAGGAAGGCTGCAGAGGGGCTGTTTCCAAGGGCCTCTAGTGAAAGGATGAGGGGTAATGGGTTTAAATGAGAGCAGAGGAGATTGAGACTGGATCTCAGGAAGAAGTTGTTTCCCTTGAGGGTGGTGGCTCAGTGGCACAGGCTCCCCAGGGAGGTGGTTAAGGCCCCATCCCTGGAGCTATTGCAGGGGAGGCTGGCCAAGGCTCTGAGCAGCCTGGGCTAGTTGAGGGTGTCCCTGCTCCCTGCAGGGGGCTTCACTAGATGAAATTTGGAGGTCCCTTACAGCCCTAAACATTCTATGATTCCACTATTTGTCCCTGTCCATCTTTTAAGGACATAACTGCCAATGTGTAAGTGCATGACAATGGTGTACATACAAACCTCTTCAACCTATGCCACATGCACTTCATCTGGATTTTTGCATTAATGCTTGTTGTTCATGTCATCACAAATCACCTTCAGCATGACTGACTCACTCAGGTACTCTCTGTGATGGTCTGCTTCCCTGGGAGACATGTAACATTTTCCTTGAAGGGATACCTTTCCTCCAAGCCAGTCAGAATTCACCCCCAGAGTATGAAGGCTTGTGTCCCTTCCTTTCCAATAGCCTGTCAATGCCCTTCTTCCATGTCCCAGCTGCTCAGCTTCCCTGCCCTCTAATTCCAGGCTACTGGCCCCATCATCTCTGTACTTCAGGAACCATGTCTCAGAACCTATTAAAAATTACAGCTTTTACCTTCTCTCCTCAGAGAGCAAATCTACAGGGGATAACAGGCAGGGGACTCTAAACCAGCAGTCAAAATATATCTTAAACCACCTCTAATACACAGCTTAAATTTAAAGCTTTAAAAAAAAAAAACCAAAACACCAGTTTCTGAGCAATAGGATGTAAGTCCCCTAGATGCTGTGGAATCAGTGTTTCTGGAAATATTCACATCTCAGCTAGGGAAGGCTCCAAACAAGCTGAGATACTTTGGGGAACAGCTCTGCCATGAGCAGCAGGTTGCACTAGCTGACCTCTGAAGGCAGCCTCCAAACTGAAGTATAACTCCTTTATACCTGAGTGATAGGGAAGTGACCATCAGCACCTTTTTATTTTTATCTGCTTCTTCTAGGAGACAGGACAAGGATGATTGAATAAATATTACAAAGTTGTTGTCAGATAAAGTAGTCCTCAATCCATTTTACAAGCTGGATGCTTAGAAACAACATGTTCTGTTCTCTGCCAGGTCCAAAATGTATTATTTTCTACCTTAATTAAGAGAACGTACAAAGCAAATGTGGGGAGAATAGCTTCAAAATTTACTGGAAAAAGTAAAACAAGTAGTTTGTAAGATCAGTCTAAAATAAGAAATGGACAATTTGAGTGTGGTTAATTATTCAGCACATATGTTTTTAAAAATATGATGCAAATCCTATGAAATTAGGTCTATTCATTTTCAACTGCTTGAGTAGCAGAAAAAAAGAGGCTAAATTAAGGGCACTGTACATGACATGGGCAGGAATTACTTATTTACATTTTATAGCATTGATCTTCCAGGCAAATATTAATCCTCATGACAAAAACTAGCCTGGCAGATTATTTCTCAAGAAGTAGCAAAAATCTTGCAGAGAAAAGAAATATTAGATCCTCATAAATGCTAGTAAATGACATTGTTTATGAGCTGATTGCCTGCTTCACTGACACAAGAGGCTTTGAAAAGAGGGAACATGAGTAGGCTGAGCTAACAAATCAGGCTGTACAAGCAGAGTATGGGAGAGATTTATACCCTCTTTGATGGGAAGAAGAAGGACATATTTCACAAATACTAACTTCAAATTATATCCTGTTCTTGCTATGACTGCTGCAATAGATCCAACCTCCAGCAACATACCTGTGACTAAAAGGAGATCTGCATACACTAATAGAAATAAAGTAGATGTGGGCCAGAAACAGCAGATTTTGTTCTAGAAGAAACATTAAGGCTGTATCATACTTCCAATTTCAGACATCACAAATATAAGAAGGAAATTCAACACAGAAACCCTAGCTTCATGAAAAAAAAAAAAATTCTTAATAGAATTTGTAAAGAAAAAGAAAGCAATAATAAACAGAACATTGTTCCATTGACGGGGTGCATGTTTTGGTTCTGAAAACCATTCCTTTCCTTGCCTGTTGTCTGAATTTTCAGCCAAGGTACGTTCATTTTTTCTTCTTTTAGATAGACCAATTTGCCTTAATATTCTATAGCAAAATTGCCTTTAAAGGTGAAAAACTAATGCAGATATATTTTTTTTTTTTGCTGACACCTAAATTTCTATTTACATTGCTAAACGTTAAATAGAGGATGCTCCTAAACTTCAAGTTTTTAATTTTCATGGTTTTTTTTTTAGAATTTGACATATTCCATGTTTTGTTAGCATCTCTTCAAGCTTCTGAAGAACAAGAGGGAACGAGGCTTAGTTTAAGATGAAAATGGAATTCTGAGGTGCATTCAGAAAAAAAACCCACCAAAACCAACACAAAAACCAGACTATGCATCAGTTTATAGACTAAACAAACAGCCAACATAGCCTGTTGAAAGATGCATAAGAGAGAAAATTATCTCAATTGCCTTGACAGAACTTCTCTGTCTCTCAGGCATGGAGAGCAAACTCTACACTGCAAGCTGGAGAGGACAGATTTGTGTGTGGGGGCAGCAGTCTGAAAAGGAACTCTCTAAACTGCTTTTTGAGGGAGCTCTTACAACCATCATGCAGCATCTGTTGGGACCTCAGGCTGCATCAGGAGCTGGGTAGGGCTGTGCTTCCAACCCAGCAAGAAGAATCATTGAATCATAGAAGAGTAGGGGATGGAAGGGACCTTCATTAGTTTTACCCAATCATGACATTTAAAAAAATATAAAAATTTTTAAAAGACAAAAACAAGCCAAAAAAACCCAACACCCATCCTACTTGATAGGGTGTATTAATTAGCATACTCAGCCTCATGGCAACAGCTCCTCAGCTCCTCTCACAGGGCAATGATGACACACTGACAGAGGGAGAACAGACTCCTCACCTGGGGATGTTCAGGATCATTCCCTGGAGTGTGCTTGCAGGCTTCTGAAGTAATAATCTGTCCCATTTTAGATAAACCTGCCAAGTTCACCTCTGAACAGGTAAGCTCAGGGTATAGCTTCCCTTGTCCAGGGTTCTTTACCATACCTCCCATGATCAGCAAGTTGAGTTTTACTGTTTGATATTAAACTTGCTACAACAACAGAACCAGAATAAGCATTGCAATGGATACATGAGAAATTAGTCACTGTTCTGCCATCACACTGACTTCTTGGCAATTAAATCCTTAATGATATGTGTGTATAAGCTCTAATAAAGAGCTATTTTAATGCAAGATTACATGGTACAGCACAGTTTTAAATTTGCACATGTCCTGCTGTTACAGAATTATGTCATTATTTGCAGTATAAATTATTTCTGAAATATTTTAGATTTATGGCTAATTAATATTTTGGGAAAATACTTGCTGACATTTTCTAGTTTTTGCTGAATCTTCCTTTATTTTAGTAATGTATACAAATAGTAGAGGTTCAAGATTTCTACTTTTTCTCATCCAGTTGCTTCAGCTGTGAGAATTAAGATCAGCTGTATTTCACAGATTAAGTGGAAATCATTTCATCCTAAAAAAGTACAAAACCTCCCCAGGAGTTTCCAGTGGAACATGCTCTGAAAATCAAAAAACCACAGCAGTACTAAGGCTGTGCTTAATAGATCAAAAATTCAGTTTTTGTAACCTGGTAAAGGGAAACTACAATTATAACACTCTCTTTGAATGCTGGCTCCAGTTAGGAAGAAAAATAAATTACTGGTTTAATTATTTTATAAGCCTGTATCATTAGTATTGATTTGGTATGTTTACCTAGCTAATGCTGGTAATAAAGGAAAGTTTGTAGGAAGAAAACTTGAGAAAGCAATTTTGTTTAAAAAATAAAATAAAATAGTAAGATTCAAAATATTTGTCTTATTAAGAACAAAAAAAAATCTCATCACTGCCTGTCATGGTTTCACCCCAGCCAGCAACCAAGCACCACACTCACTTACTCCTCCCCACCCCACTGCATGGGGAAGAGAACTGGAAAAAAAAGGGAAAATCATGGGTTGAGATAAGAACAGCTTAATAACCAAAATAAGCATAATAACATTAATAACAGTAATGAAAAGGAAGATAAAAAAAGAGAGATCAAAGCCAAGGAAGCTGAGTGATGCACAATGTAGCTGCTGACCACCTGCTGCCTGCTGTCCCCTCAGTCCCCAGGCATCAATCTGGACTCCCAGACACCTCCCTCCAGTTTCCTGTGTTATGGAGTATTGCTGTGGCCAGTCTGGGTCCTGGCTGTGCTCATTCCCAGCTTCTTGCACATCTATTCACTGGCAGAATATGAAACTTAAAAGTCCTTGAGTGAGATAAGCACCACTTGGCAACAACTAAAACAGTGTGTTATCAACTAATTCTTATCCTAAAACCAAAACACAGCACTGTACCAGCTACTAGGCAGAAAATTAACTCTCTCCCAACTGAAACTAGGTTTTTAAGATGTCTGCAGATTAAGAATTATTAATAGAATACTCATTTGCAAACAAATTAAACTTAACTGCAAAATGCAATTAATTGGCTATAGTATTTAATAAGTACATTTCGAGCCTATCCTAAGCAAAAGTTTAAAGGTTAAGTGTAAATATTACAATAAAAATCCTCAGGTCTTACAGTACTTCTCATCAACAGATATTAAAGCATTTGAAAAGATGCTTTTTAACAACTTTGATTTACCAAGCAACTTAATAGAACAAAGGCCTTGAATTTAATTCTCTTGTCTAAATAATGTCTCCACAGATATGCCATCATACATCTGATATATACCACAGTGTTTATTATTGATCCACAGAACTGAATATTGCCATTTTACCAGGGAGTCAGTTTTATTGTTATTAATTCTCTGGAACACAACAGTGCTAGACAAACCATGGGGAGAAGGCTTTTCCTTCCAAAATCTCATCTCCTGTGATGCTGCATTTTAAACAGCAGTCCCTTTATAATTTTTCAAATAATGTCAAAAATAATTTCTTTAGCATAAAAAGACTTTGCTTGAATTCAAATAAAATCATCATAGTCACAGTAACTGGCTTTAGTGAAGTGCTTTTCATCCAGAAAAGAACATTTTACTTTCTTTTCAGAAGGCTCATACAGATTTGTTTAGGTACATATGTAATAGATAATATAATTTCTTTCAAGATGGAAATAAGCTTCCAAAAGTACAATCCTCACATTTTCCTTTCTTCTTTTTCCTTAATGCTTCTGAGGTGTTTGAAAGCATAAAACTAGTTTTGAAGGCAATAGAAAGATGTTTCTCACCTCGAAAATGAACGAGTTGCAGACACAAGTAACAAAGACCCATCACACAATTGATTTTCATTAGAGGTTAAAACACAGACCATAAGATCAATTATCTATTCTGATAGGTCTACATCCTTCCTCTGCATAAACTCCAACCATTTCCTATCTCTGCTTCAGGCAGCAAGGCACAGCACCATCATCAGCTTAAAATGCCCTGCTAAGAGCCCAGCAACTGCAGCTATGACTGATGGCATTGCCACTGTTCCCTATACAACAGACTGAAGGTGTCAGCAAGACACTTTGGTCTCACAACTGAACTGCAGAATGGTTGATGTTAGGAGGGACCTCTGGAGGTTGCTTTGCCCAACCCCCTAGTGCAAGCTCCTGAAGGCAGTTGCCCAGGACTATGCCCAGATGGCTTTGGAATATATCCAAGGATGGAGATTCCACCACCTCCTTGGGAAACCTGCACCAGTTCTCAGGCACACTTACAGTGGAAAAGCCTTTCCTTGTTGTTCAGATGGAGCCTCCTGTGTTTTGGTTTGTGCCCTCTGAATCCCATTGTGTCACCAAGAAAAACAGCCTGGCTCCAGCTTTGCACTCTTAATCTGGGTATTTATACACGTGGAAAAAGAACCCTCTAAGCCTCAGAGCAAGCTGAAAATCCAAAATAATTCAAGAGGCAGAGATAATTAACCACATAATGACAGGACAAGAGGCAATGGGTGCAAGCTGGAGCACAAGAGGTTTAGGGTCAACACAAGGAAGAACTTTTTCTCAGTGAGGGTGGCAGAGCCTGGCAGGGGCTGCCCAGGGAGGTTGTGGAGTCTCCTGCTCTGGAGACATTCCAGCCCCCCCTGGATCTGTTCCTGGGTGACTTGGTCTAGGTGATCCTGCTCAGGCAGGGGGGTTGGACTAGATGATCTTCTAGGTCCCTTCCAACCCCTAATATCTGTGAATCTGTGAATAATATTGATCACTTCAGACCAAGTCCACCTTTTATTCCTAACGTTTACTGCCATAACAATATGGATTTCCCCAACTCAGTTATCCTAAAAAAAAATGTCCCTATGAAATCAAACCCAGCTTAAATAATCATAATATTAATGCTTGGCAAGAAGGCTGAACAGAAGTGTTCAGAAGCTGGTGAAGATGGGTCTGCTGTGTTCTGTCAGCCACCTTGCTCTGCAACAATCTCAGCTTCAGGCTGCTGTGCCTCCTTTCACAGAAGCCCAGGAACAGCTTGACATCTTTGGGAAAACATGAAATTACCTACAAGATTCAGACTGAATGCCACACAAAAAAAAAAACCAACCCACAAAATAAAACAAACTACAAGCACACAAAACAAAAAAAAAGAAAAACCAACACAAACAAAACCAAACCCAACCAAGCAAAACCCACAACAAAAAGAAACAAAAAAAATCAAACACAAACCAAAACAAAAAAGATTTCTAGACAGACTCCTCTTTTCTTGAAACAATTTCATCTTTTTTGCCTATGTGCTCTTCCTTCCAAGGCACCTTGCTAGGTGGGCACATTTACACAAACTGCCTGGGTTTTAAAAGTTTTCCCAAGTCGTTTATAATTTTATTATATATAATTTTATATAATTTTAAATAATTACATATAATTATATTATTTTTTTTTATATTTTAAATGTGATAAACAAGACCTGCAAATCAAACTGGCCATACCTTCTCACTCCAATACAGATGGCAGGATAGTACTTCTAACACCCATGCCTCTGTCCCTGCAGAGGTGTCAGGAGCAGGGGAAAGGCAGCACTCTGCCTCTCAGGGTTTGGAGCAGGTGAACCAATTAATCTCTCCTTGCAAATACATCCTTCTTCTCCTTTCTCTTGTCTCTTTAACCTCTGCATCAAAGATTGCTTTTTCTGGCTTACAGGACACTTTACACAATGTGTCTGGAGCTCAAGAATACAAAAGGGAAGGAGCCAGGGCTTTTGTTATCCCTCCCAGATCACTTTCTCAAGGGTGATTTATGATGCTTACAGCTCTGCCCTCCTGCTATGGTCAGAGTTTTTACTCCAGGACCCAGTCTTACTGTGTGACTGCAGGGTCACATGTGAAGAACAAAATAGAATTCAGTCTCAAGGGACAGAAAAACCTTTTTAAAATATCCCTCCTACACTGGGATCTCTATGGCCAGATGTAACAGCATGAGTTTGACACTACAGGATTGCTGCAGTAGCAAAGAAAATATTAACAACTCAAATTCTTGAAGGTCTGGTGGTAATAATCTTTTCCTGCATCTTAGCTTACCTCCCAAATAAATCTTCTATTCTGGACCTCTCTCAATTATATACCTGCAGTAACAAAGCCTGATTTTAGTGGGCAGTGAAATCTCTAAATAGGAACAATATGTAAATAAACAATGTGAGAACAGGTAATATAACCTGAAAGCATGATGCTTTTTATTTTAGCTGATAAAATCATATTGATTAGACAAAATAATTCAAAAAATAGCTAAAAATTCTGCATATCAAGTAAGATAGGGGAGATATTGTGCCTGAACAATGAACAACCCTCACTATCCATCCAGACTGGGGGATGAGGAGCTGGGAAGCAGGTCTTCAGAAAAGGACTTGGGGGTGTTGGTGGCTGAGAAGCTGGCCATGAGCCAGCAGTGGGCACTGGCAGCCAAGAAGGCCAATGGCAGCCTGGGATGCATTAGGAGAAGTGTGGGCAGCAGCTGGAGAGAGGGGATTCTGCCCCTCTGCTCTGCTCTGCTCACACCTCCCCTGGAATACTGTGTCCAGTTCTGGGCACCCCAGTTCAGGAAAGACAGAGATTTACTGGAGAGAGTCCAGTGCAGGGCACCAAGCTGCTGAAGGGAGTGGAGATCTCCCTGCTGAGGAGAGGCTGAGAGAGCTGGGGCTCTTTAGCCTGGAGGAGACTGAGGGGGGAGCTCAGCAGTGTCTATCAATATGTTCAGGGTGAGTGTAGGGAGGATGGAGCCAGACTCTGCTCAGTGCCATCCAGTGACAGGACAAGAGGCAATGGGAGTCAGTTGGAGCACAAGAAGTTGAGGGGAAACACAAGGAAGAACTTGTTCCCAGTGAGGGTGGCAGAGGCTGGCAGGGGCTGCCCAAGGGGGTTGTGGAGTCTCCTGCTCTGGAGATTGTCAAGACTTGCCTGGATGTGTTCCTGGGTGACCTGTGTTAGATTATATTTAGATGATATGATCCTGTCTGGCACTGGGGTACAGGGGTTGAACTTGAAGATCTCAAAGGTCTCTTTCAACCCCTAATACTCTGTGATACTGAACTCACCTCATAGTCTTCTTTTACAGAGCCTTCAGCTGCTTAACACACTTACCACAACTCTTTTTTATAGTTATGAATCAGTACTATGTTCTCACAAATTTTATTCTATTTGTGAAGACTTCACAAATTCACTGACACAACAATGCTAGATGAAAACTACCTTCACATAGATGAAAACTACCTTCATATCCTACTCTCTACTACCCTCATCCAGCACCCAAACTTAGCCTTTTTTTTTCCAGCACAGTACAGTGTGCTGCAAGGTCCTGGCACTGAAGTTCTGACACTCAAACATTACTCTCCACAGAGACATTTATATATGCAAGCTAGAATCACAATCCAGTTCAAGACTAAGATATTCTACCTTTAGACACCAGCACACAGATGTGCACAACACCACTAGAAAGCTGAATCAGCAAGTATCATATTTACTGAGATATGGAGTGTGGACCCTCAAAAGAATTGTCAGACATGAATCTGAGAGGGTGTTTTCAGGTGTTTTTGTCTGGAAAGAGAAATACAGCACTGGATTTAGCTGATAAATCCCTAAAGAAACCCAACCAACCTACCAAACAACTGGTGATGGAAATGACTCTTATTTTTAAATTATTTTAAAGATGTTATTTGTCTGGGCTGAAATATTTTTCATAGCCTAGAAAGAGGAAGGCATTGATTCCACCAGGTGACTGTGGCAGACAGAGCACTGTCACCCTTTCACTGCTGTATGGACGTCAGGGAGAAGCTCCATTGTGAATCAAATCCTTTGTTTCAATTTTTGCTCTTAAAAGTGCCTGAATAAAACTGGAAACACTTCATTTAGGGAAAAAATGGACATTTTATATGACAAAATATACTATTAGAAATGTGAAAAAGCAAAGATTTCTAAATATATTTGTTTGGTTATATTCACACAATAGTATATGTGGAAGAAAAAACTGCTACCTTGCCTGGCTTTATTTCATGCCATCAACCCCTTAGCCCTGGAAACAGGAACTTCCAGCCAAATAATAATTACTTGTTAACTTATTTATGGAGGACTATGTTTGTCTAACACTTTGTCTTCTTTCATGCTGCTATTTTAAGACACTTGTGGCTGTCCCAGAAGGTTTCTGACTGACAGAATTAGTGCCCCCAAGGGAAGATGAACAATTCCAATTTTACAACCATTTTTGGCTGAAGCACCAGAACTGTTGTGTTGTTGTTGTTGTTGGTTGGTTGGTTGTTTTTTTTCAGAAACATGACTTTTAGTTTTAAATAATTTACATAGTAGGTGGTTTGGCTCCAGGATTTTCTTTTCTTCATTTTGTGAGAAAGAGTGGATCACCAAGATCCCCTGGCTAGTCCTTTTGCAAGATCCCCAAAGGCATGTAATTATTTCCAGCATATGATTTTTTTCTTGCTACAGACGGCAACTTGAGGTTACAAAGGTCCCTTGCACTATTTCATTTGCACTAAAGAGAAATGCTGCAAATTTTTCCACTGGGTTCTCTTTATAGGGAATAGACTTTCTCTTCTTGCTCTTCCAAGAGAATCTTTATTTAGATAAGTCTGTGTGTGGTCCACCTTACAAAAATATCAGGGGTGTTTTTCAGGACTTGGTAGTAGTCTGCAATTCTGCCAGAGGTTTTGTTGTTTTTTTTTATTATTATGTATGTATTGTGCATTCAAAATACGAGCAGTGCAAAATTTGCTCTCATACAGCCTTTGTCATTAAATCATGCTGACCTTTTGCTGAAGACCAATTTGTTTATTGGCAATTAATTCTGTTTTAGGTCTTGAGGCCCACATTAAATCACTAGGTTTTATAATACTTTAAATGGGCCCATTCCCATTCTGAGGGTGTTGTCTCAGCCTGTTCCCTCTGACTGCATTTATGAGCCAAGCACTGGGTGCTATTGCTAGTAAATACAAATAAGGAAAAAAATGTACTTGTGCAGTGCACATCTCTGAATGGTTTTTTTTTTCTTTTCCTACTGCAAAGGAATCCTTGAGATTGACTTCCCTACTCTGTGCATCCTGCCTACCTTTAATTATTCCCTTTTGGCACAGATTACATTTGTGCATGAAGCCAGTATAATGGACATTCAGGCTCTCCCACCACAGCTACAGTAAGGTGATTAAGTCCCTGCAAAGCTGTCTTCTGGGGCAGAACTAAAGGGGAACTTTTGGGCAGCACAGCCTCGTTTACATGTAGCTTATACTTCATTTTCAAAGAAGAAATTTGATTCTCTTTAGCCTTTCTGAACTGGTAAATGTAAACTGCTGACAGCAAAAGTAATTGCTATATATAGATCAAACCAAACTGTTTGTGAAGTTCAGCCCCATTTCCCAGCTCCATTTTCCACAATGTAAGCACTCCTGCAAATGTACTTTTCATTGCTCAGATGATATCTCCAAAAAACCACAACAAAAACTACTCATTGTTATGTTTCTGATGCCAAGACATACAGAAGGTTTATATGCCACTATGGAAAGGTAAGACTGGAGTAAGGCTGTTTTCTCAGGTAATAAAATCATCTTTTATTTCATCTTCTCTTTCACAGGGCAGCTGTTATCCTGAATATCACTAGGTGTTCACCAGTCAATACAAAGGAACTTTCTTTCCAAAAGCATCAGCACTTCTAAGTAGTTTGTTAAACTAAACACGTTTCTCACGACCATTCTTGACCTCCCTAGCAACCTGTCCACACTCCTGGAAATCTCAGCCACACTTGCAAGCTCTGTATTCAGAAGAGCTAGGACAGGTTATTCCCCTGCATAGCCCTGTGCTTGGGGACAGGCAGACTCTCATTTGAGATATTGAAAGCTCTGGTTTTAAAAGCACTGCTGTCAAGGCAGCATATATGTTTATAAATCTAATCCTCACCCAAGTCTGAAATCAAGGTAAATGATCTCCGGCTTAATGTGGGACAGATGAGTTGTCTCAGAAAGTCTGAAAAGGTTTGGTGAATGTGAACAAACTGGTGTTATAACCAAGACTGGGGAGAGGTTTAAGAGACTGCTTTGTGTGTGCTCTTAGCTCACTCATGTACATCTCTTGTCTCGAGCAGAACTCCTCTACATAGCTATCCTCTTCAGTAGGAATTGCACACTTGCTGGAAGACTTTGAAAGTGATTACCATAAGATAGGCCAGACTCTGCTCAGTGTCATCCAGTGACAGGACAAGAGGCAATGGGAGTCAGTTGGAGCACAAGAGGTTGAGGGGAAACACAAGGAAGAACTTGTTCCCAGTGAGGGTGGCAGAGCCTGGCAGGGGCTGCCCAGGGAGGTTGTGGAGTCTCCTGCTCTGGAGACATTCCAGCCCCACCTGGATCTGTTCCTGGGTGACTTGGTCTAGGTGCCCCTGCTCTGGCAGGGGGTTGGACTAGATGATCTTCTTCCAACCCTTCCAACCCCTGACACTCTGTGATTGTGTGAATGTGCCAGGCAGACAGAGAGAAAAGCTGAAGAGTGCCAGTTGAAGGTGACAGGTAGCTCTGGGCAGCTGAAGTCACTGCATCCTTATCCCTAGCTGTGCTCACATCCCCAGAGCCTCTCAGCACACTACTCAGCATTCCCTTCCTATTTCACCAAACCAATTAACATGTAACTGCTTTTGCTCCTCTCATATCATACATATTCTTCTACAACTATTCCAAAATGTTCAGTGAGTCCCTGGGGTTTTATTTCTGTTATCTCTAGTTTGATTTGCTGTCTCTCTCACACTGCCCATGATGAGACCCACAGCACATTGGCCACCTGATGTCTCCATATTGTGCAAAGCATGAGCATTTTCCTGCAGAGCACCATTCTCCCCTTGGCAGGTGAGTGCTGTAAGTCTCTGTACTTGCAGGAGGAGGCACTTACAGCTGCAAAATAAACCAGCTAACATACAAAAAGTAGCCATGAAAAATGAGTAGTAGAGCTGAAGTTCAGAGTGCAGGCACAGGCACAGTTGCATCAGATACTTGCAAAGACCCTCGAAGATGCCAGTGGCCCTTTAGACACTATCATCACTAACAATGTCAGAAAGAAAGGCTTTGTGCCTACATTTTTCTCTGCTTCCACTCATACATACTTAAAAAAAAAAAGTCTGTAGAAGTCTGTTCATACAAAGCAGTAGTGTGACTATTTTACATTGTATTTTGTAAGCTTATAACCTATTTCTCTCATTTCCAGCTGAACTGCAGCTTCTTTATCACAGATTCTAATTGCTCCTCCCTGGAAGAGGTAATTCACTCACCAAAACTAGCAGCCTGCCCCTGCAGAGTGCAGGGGGCAGAAGGTGGTGTTTATGGGTGGTTGATCCACACATATCTTCTGTTTTCTGTGATCCTTTCCAATCTGATGGCAGACCAAAAAAAAACAAAACCAAAACCAAAACCCAAAGGAAGCCAATTAATGACACACCAGTCCTGCAAGATCTACTCATCTAGTATTTATAAGATTTGAGGATGCAAAAGGGGATATTCAATACACACATCCTTTTTTTCTTGCTTAACTCAACTCTTGAATCCTGTTTTACCATAATGCATGGCACTGCTCAGAGATAAACCACATAGGAATATATACAGAAATCACTTCTGCCCACAGGTTATATGGAGTTCAGTTGGGACTCAGAAAGGTTCACTACCATTAACTTCATATTTTTCAGTACATTCCAATGTATTGTTCTGTACTGTAGCAGAAACAGACTCAATACACTAAAATTTGCAGAGATTCTCATTTGTAAAATAAGAATCTAATTTTAGAATAATTAATTATTTGTCCAGGCCTTGTGTCCACTCTACTGGACAATTCCTTAAAGATAACAGATGCTGAAGCAGAGACAGTTCTGGTGGCTGCAAGCCCCATTGCTAAACAGGCAGCCAATCACACACTACATCTTTCTGAAAACAAAACTAATTTCAGTGAATAAATAATGACACCAAAAGTTAGACAGCTCCATCCAGTCTAACTTTAGCATAGAATAAATGTTCTGTATTCATTAGAATAATATAGTGTTATTCTATAGAATACAGCTCTGCTCAAAATGGAGCTCAGAGGACTAGTGAGGCAATCCTGGGAAGCACAGATCCTGCAAGGAGTATCTCTGCCTTAAAGATCACTCCTCCAGCCTGTGATCACTGCCTTGTGCCNGCAGAGCCTGGCAGGGGCTGCCCAGGGAGGTTGTGGAGTCTCCTGCTCTGGAGACATTCCAGCCCCACCTGGATCTGTTCCTGGGTGACTTGGTCTAGGTGCCCCTGCTCTGGCAGGGGGTTGGACTAGATGATCTTCTTCCAACCCTTCCAACCCCTGACACTCTGTGATTGTGTGAATGTGCCAGGCAGACAGAGAGAAAAGCTGAAGAGTGCCAGTTGAAGGTGACAGGTAGCTCTGGGCAGCTGAAGTCACTGCATCCTTATCCCTAGCTGTGCTCACATCCCCAGAGCCTCTCAGCACACTACTCAGCATTCCCTTCCTATTTCACCAAACCAATTAACATGTAACTGCTTTTGCTCCTCTCATATCATACATATTCTTCTACAACTATTCCAAAATGTTCAGTGAGTCCCTGGGGTTTTATTTCTGTTATCTCTAGTTTGATTTGCTGTCTCTCTCACACTGCCCATGATGAGACCCACAGCACATTGGCCACCTGATGTCTCCATATTGTGCAAAGCATGAGCATTTTCCTGCAGAGCACCATTCTCCCCTTGGCAGGTGAGTGCTGTAAGTCTCTGTACTTGCAGGAGGAGGCACTTACAGCTGCAAAATAAACCAGCTAACATACAAAAAGTAGCCATGAAAAATGAGTAGTAGAGCTGAAGTTCAGAGTGCAGGCACAGGCACAGTTGCATCAGATACTTGCAAAGACCCTCGAAGATGCCAGTGGCCCTTTAGACACTATCATCACTAACAATGTCAGAAAGAAAGGCTTTGTGCCTACATTTTTCTCTGCTTCCACTCATACATACTTAAAAAAAAAAAGTCTGTAGAAGTCTGTTCATACAAAGCAGTAGTGTGACTATTTTACATTGTATTTTGTAAGCTTATAACCTATTTCTCTCATTTCCAGCTGAACTGCAGCTTCTTTATCACAGATTCTAATTGCTCCTCCCTGGAAGAGGTAATTCACTCACCAAAACTAGCAGCCTGCCCCTGCAGAGTGCAGGGGGCAGAAGGTGGTGTTTATGGGTGGTTGATCCACACATATCTTCTGTTTTCTGTGATCCTTTCCAATCTGATGGCAGACCAAAAAAAAACAAAACCAAAACCAAAACCCAAAGGAAGCCAATTAATGACACACCAGTCCTGCAAGATCTACTCATCTAGTATTTATAAGATTTGAGGATGCAAAAGGGGATATTCAATACACACATCCTTTTTTTCTTGCTTAACTCAACTCTTGAATCCTGTTTTACCATAATGCATGGCACTGCTCAGAGATAAACCACATAGGAATATATACAGAAATCACTTCTGCCCACAGGTTATATGGAGTTCAGTTGGGACTCAGAAAGGTTCACTACCATTAACTTCATATTTTTCAGTACATTCCAATGTATTGTTCTGTACTGTAGCAGAAACAGACTCAATACACTAAAATTTGCAGAGATTCTCATTTGTAAAATAAGAATCTAATTTTAGAATAATTAATTATTTGTCCAGGCCTTGTGTCCACTCTACTGGACAATTCCTTAAAGATAACAGATGCTGAAGCAGAGACAGTTCTGGTGGCTGCAAGCCCCATTGCTAAACAGGCAGCCAATCACACACTACATCTTTCTGAAAACAAAACTAATTTCAGTGAATAAATAATGACACCAAAAGTTAGACAGCTCCATCCAGTCTAACTTTAGCATAGAATAAATGTTCTGTATTCATTAGAATAATATAGTGTTATTCTATAGAATACAGCTCTGCTCAAAATGGAGCTCAGAGGACTAGTGAGGCAATCCTGGGAAGCACAGATCCTGCAAGGAGTATCTCTGCCTTAAAGATCACTCCTCCAGCCTGTGATCACTGCCTTGGGCCACAGCCCCCCATCCTTAGCTGCAGATCTCTGTACAGCTGCTGAGCCACACTCTGCCACATCCTCAGCCATGGCTGCAGCCATCCAACATCACTGATGTGTTCAGCCTTCAGGAAACCCCCCCCTAAACCTACCAAGACACTCACCTGTGCAGCTGACCCCCCAGCCCAGATCCCTGGCAGGCATATGGAACACACTGCAATAGTCTCAGCACCCCGGGAAAACTGTGACTTGTGCTTGTGGACCACGGATCCTGTTGTGAGTCTGCATGTATATACAAAAAATAGAATCAAGATTTCTAATCAAATTCCTCAGTTGCAAACCCAAGAACTGGAAAACTTCTATATCACCTATATTTTGTAGATAGTTTTCAATTTTCTTTTCCTTTTTTAAACTCCTCTCCACAAAAAAAAAAAAAAAAGTGCATAGGGTATCTTTAGTAAGACTTGCTCATATTTTTTTTTTCTGTTGTTACACAGATATACAGATATATGCAAAGATTCACTGGAAGAAGCTGTGACTAAAATGTCCTTGGCATAGGAAACATATACACAAACTCATAAAAAACTACAGCTAGTCTATGTTTGAGGTGCTAAATCTTTTTACAGGTCACCAGGCAACATGAGAGGAGAATGAAGTTTGGCTTGCAGATCCCAGCTTGGTTTGTGGGCTAGAGCAGAGCATGGACAAATGTTCTGTTTGCTTAGTGAAAACTCCAGAGCTGGAAACTGGAGAGACATTTGCATACCTTTACAGCTGGTGAAAAATGGAGTGATGCTGAAGCTGTTAACACCACCTACATTTCAGCCACTTCCAGTCTTTTGTCTCACTGTTTGTAGGAATACAGAAATATATGTTACTATAAATAGCAATAATAACACATTGAATGATCAGAAACACCCAAGCTTATCTCTGCAGAAGTCACTGAAAGCAAAGGGGTTTTTCAACAGAAAGTCCAAACCATTATGAATATAAAATAAAATGCATGGCAGTATTAGAGAATCAATTTTAAATTAGTTTATCTGAGATAAAAAAACACACTTTGTTAAAAGCCAGTAAGAATCTCACTAAAACTGGAAGGTCAAAATTGTACCATCATTCCAACATGTCGAGGAAAGCAAACTGGAAGATACTGTATTAAATTCTACCTTCATATTAAGAATGAAGGAAACTGATTTTCTTTTTTTTTTTTTTTTTTGCAGTCCACAGAATATTAGTTCTTCATGTAAAATACAAATTATGTCACTCTATTTTCCAGTTTATAAGAAAAAAATCTACAAATTATTAAATATATCTAGAAACAGGAAACAGGAGACTGGATTTCTACCCTATCACAAAGTATTTTGTGGAACTGAGCAGAAGACAAATTCTAAGGAAAACAAAACAAAAACAACATAAACAAAAACAAAACAACAACAAAAAACACCCCAAACAAATTGTACTAAAGCTGTTTGTATCATTGATGCTATCACATTTGAATAATTTAATGTTGATAAGAAAACAATAAAGAATTGTTTTTGTAATTTTGAAATAAAGCTTACATTAATTTGTAAACTATTTGAAAAGATTATTTGAAAGAGTCATCAAAACAATCCTCTTCAATTAAAGGTTTTTATTTCAATGCATTGGTATTTCATGCTAAGGCAAAAAATGTGATTCAGTGTATCTGGTGCCTGTCTAGACTTCAAAAAACTTCTACTAGACTGTTCTTCAAATTCCCATTTTCCCAGACAGTTCCTCTCTGTTGCTTTCTCTTATAACTTGATTCCTCAGTCTGGCAGCAGGATCTTTATGGTGTAAGGTGTTTAGGGTTTTTTTACCCTTTTGTTTGCCTGACCATAGTACTGTTTTAGCTAAAACTTACCTTTCATATTACTGGTACTTGTGTGTGTATTTGTATTTTTGTTTAGCCACACAATTTTATATCAATAATTTTATGAAATTACAAAACCAGTTACAAATAAACCAGAACTGGTTATTTATATTTGTCACTGTGTCCAATTATTTTGCATTTTGCCTTCTGGGAATAATAAACAAATATGAAGCTGCTCTATTTACAACTGCACAACTTTTATCAGTAAACACAACAGATAATACAACAGATATCAATCTGTTGATTAATAATACAACAGATGTCAATCCACTGGTCTCCTACCAATGGAAACTGGTAGGACCTAAGTAAAAGAAGATTGATTTTCAACTTGAATCCTCATTTATCTCCATTAGACATCCAGACTTTTCTCAATGTCGTCCAATGACAGGACGAGAGGCAATGGGTGCAAGTTGGAGCACAAGAGGTTTAGGCTCAACACAAGAAAGAACTTTTTCTCAGTGAGGGTGCCAGAGCTCTGGAACAGGCTGCCCAGGGGGGTTGTGGAGTCTCCATCTCTGGAGACACTTAAGACCCGCCTGGATCTGTTCCTGAGAGACTTGGTCTAGGTGATCCTGCTCAGGCAGGGGGGTTGGACTAGATGATCTTCCAGCCCCTAATTTCTGTGATTCTGTGATTCTGTGATTCCACTGTGATGAGGGGCATAAAACAAGGACAGACATGCAGTGAGTAAGATCACTATATTATTTCATTATTATCTTGGCTCAAGACAACATCTAAAAGTAACAATGAATTTCAGGAACATTATGGATTAGTTTTATGAAGGTACATACAAGGGTTTGGCAGCTCAGCTTCAACTTGTCTAGAGTAAGTTTTTAAACACTTTATTTAAAGGAATGCAGTTATTCTTTTTTTTTTTTAAAAGTCAGAGGAAGAGCCAGAGAAATCTGAATATACTTAGATAATATGAAATAACCAGATTGAGTATGAGTTATTAAGTTAACCACATTACTATAAAGCTAAAAAGCAAGCACAATTCATGAGGTGACTAAATAGTCCCAGCTGACTCGTGTTCTCCCAGGAAAAGGGACTGGACTTGCAACCAGGCAAACAGTTTCTAACTCATGAAAGGTGTGTGTTATCAGCTGGAAGGGTTGCCCCTCCAAACCTGCAGCATTTTTACCAGCATCCAGAAAAGTGCTAATAAGAATCAGAGGGAAACATCTGGGGGCTGCAGGATCCCGTTGCCATGGAAACCACTGCAGGTGCGGGGCTCATGGAATAATAAAACTCTGGCTTTTCAGAGTTTATCAAAATCATAAAAAATATATATATAAAAAAAGAACAAAGAGGAAGAAGGGAAAAGGAGACAGAGTGAAATAAATAACATAAACCAAGGGCACTGCAAACACTTTTGAGAGGAGGACAGAAGAGTATTATTAAATGTGATCTGTCAGAAAGAACATTTCAGGGAACAAAAGGATTGAGCTGAAAGATATCTGTGTATAAGTATGGCAGGGAAAGGAAGAAGAAAACAGAACTAAAGAGAAGAAAAATAAAAACACCAGAGGGCACTGAAACAGAAATAAAAATCTATTACAGGTCACTGAGTTCAGAAGAAACAACAGAAGAAAAAGAACAGTTCAGAAATTGATGTGGGAATCAGGACCTTTTGAATTGCCTAACATAGTTCTAGTTGTCTCATGGCAAAAATCATTTGGACACCAAGTCTCCCACTCATCTAACACATGGACCACCCTCTCCCAGCATAAGAGCTTGGTCAGCTCTGTACAGCACAATTTCAGTCTGATGGATCTGATTTTCAAAGTTACTTAGAGTTCTGAAACTGCAGCTGCTGGGATTTGTTCAGCTCACTGTTGTCTGAGAACTACTTGCACCCTAAATTATCTCTACAGTCAAGTGAGGGAAACGTGTAATTCTGAGATTGACTGAATGAAGCAAGATTGTAATGGTTTCTCTCTCTTATGTGACTGTTACAGGACATATTATCAATGACATTTATCTATGCAGCTTCCTGTTTGTAGTTTATGAGTAAAAGGAAGAATGTTGTCCAGAGATCATAGAATGTTTAGGGCTGGAAGGGGTTCCAAAGGGCATCTAGTGCAGCCCCCTGAAGGGAGCAGGGACACCCTCAACTAGCCCAGGCTGCTCAGAGCCTTGGCCAACCTCACCTGCAATAGCTCCAGGGATGGGGCCTCAACCACCTCCCTGGGGAGCCTGTGCCACTGAGCCACCACCCTCAAGGGAAACAACTTCTTCCTGAGATCCAGTCTAAATCTCCTCTGCTCTCATTTAAACCCATTACCCCTCATCCTTTCACTGCAGGCCCTTGGAAACAGCCCCTCTGCAGCCTTCCTGCAGCCCCTTCAGGCACTGGCAGGTGCTCTAAGGTCTCCCCAGAGCCTTCTCTTCTCCAGGCTGAACAACCCCAGCTCCTTCAGCCTGTCCCCACAGCAGAGCTGTTCCAGCCTCTGAGCATCTCTGTGGCCTCCTCTGGCCCTGCTCCATCAGCTCCATGTCTCTCCTGTGCTGAGGGCTCCAGAGCTGGCTGCAATACTCCAGGGGAGGTGTGAGCAGAGCAGAGCAGAGGGGCAGAATCCCCTCTCTCCAGCTGCTGCCCACACTTCTCTTGCTGCAGCCCAGGCTGCCATTGGCCTTCTTGGCTGCCAGTGCCCACTGCTGCCTCATGGCCAGCTTCTCAGCCACCAACACCCCCAAGGCCTTTTCGCAGAGCTGCTTTCCATCTCCTCATCCCCCAGCCTGGACTGATAGTGAGGGTTGTTCTGACCCAGGTGCAGGACTCTGCATTTAGTCTTGTTGAACCTCATGAGGTTCCCCTGGGCCACCTCTCAGCCTATCCAGGTCCTTCTGGATGACATCCCATCCCTCCAGCCTTTCCACAGCACCACTCAGCTTGGTGTCATCTGTGAACCTGCTGATGGTGCCTCCATCCCATTGTCAATATCATTAATGAAGATATTAAACAGTACAGGTCCCAGTACAGACCCCTGAGGGACAGCACTTGTCACTGTTCTCCATCTGGACATCGAGCCACTGACTAGCACCCTCTGGATGCACCATGACATAGGGTGATCTCACTCCAGGCTCCCAATACTCCTGTAAAAAAGGAGAAGTCTCAGAAGTTCACAGTATCTGGAATCCCAGAGAAGGTGATGGCTTCTCCACAGGATGCCACATACTGCCCTGCAATACTTTTACCTTCAACCTCGACAGAAGCAAGGAGAGCTGGGTTATAGAGTTGGAAGGCTTAGTTATCAAAACATCAATGGCAATATTTTTGATGCTAGAAAGCCATCTGGTAACTTTTCTGACTGGGGTTAAAAAAAGGGGCAGTTTTATCACTGAAGAAGATCCCAAGGACATCCAAGGACAGTTACTGACATGCCCATGACCTAGAGAAGTTCTTGAGGCAAAATGCAAGTGACTACACAGAGTACTAAAGACAACTCCATGACAGGATGCCCTATTTTTAATCCTTAGTGGAAAAGCTGACAGAAGGTGAAATCATTATGCAAAGCTGAAAAAAAATAGATGTAGTCACAAAACCTGTGTATCTCCAAACAATGAACAGAACAGAGATTTGTAAAACTCAAACAGGAAAATATTTTGGCCAAACTTGAACTAAGAGACCACCCTTTAAAAAAAAAAAACATAAAATAAACCCAAGCCAAATGAAACAAACCCAAATCCACAATTATATTAGCCAGCATGATTGGTTTTCATACACTCATTCACATAATCAGTATATTAAAAAAATACACCTCTCCCCCAGACTGTTATGGAGCCTTTCCTCTCAAAAGGGACACTGCATAAAAATAAGAAAGGTAAGTATTTTCAGATTCCAAATGAAAGCCAAAAGATTCAATTTTTGCAGCTACAACAAATTGTATAAATACACCATCCTGAAGTTGAAAAGATAAGTAGCTGTCCCTCAATGGAAAATAAGACTGGATGGCTGACAGGGATGATGCTCAAGGTTAGGGAAACTGCTGGAAATAAGATGGTGTTTTGAGACTGGTCCAAATGACAAAGTAAAAAAGAATAAACTCTGGAGTCAAAATTAAGGTAGGTAACAAAAAGGTTGTGGAAAAAAGTTGCTTAAGGAATAAAAACAAATAGTAGCTACTCTTTTAAAGTATAAAAGCAGTAGGAAAGCTGACAGAAGTGTCTCTGGGGATACTAGAAAATCAACATGTAACAGTGTACTCAGAAAGACACAGCCATAACAGAAAAGGCAGACCAGTTCCTAGGCTGGTTAGCAGTAAAGACAGCAGGGAGGAGACAGTGGCTTCAAGCACCAACAGAAGAGTAAGGATGGTGTTTGCATCACACAAATTGCACAACTGAAACTGTTAAAAATAACAGTGTTAATAGATATGCAGATAAAGCACTGGCAAGTAGCAGCAAATACTGGAAGTACTGGGAAAGATTAGAGTAACTGAAGAAATGCTGGAGTTTTATTTATGTTGTTAAATTGAGTTACACTCCAAGATTTTCCATTTTTCTCTGTGGAAATACAGGATGATTTCTTCACACAGAGGTTTCTATGCAGTGCATAGCTAATGTTGCATGCCACAAATACATNAAAAACAAAATAATGGGCATGTGTAAGTGTTCAGTTATCTTAGTACAGGGGTTACTCTTTTCAGATCATCATAACATGGCAGAATTTTTGGAAAACTAAAATCCTGAATGTCAAAAGCTACAGGAGAACCTTTTCATACTAAACAACTGGCAAAAAAATGGAAAATAAAATTGAATTTTCATAAATATGAATCAGCATATCCATTCATAGTGATGGACTGGGAATTAGGTATTACTCACAGGAAGAAGATTCCTTTAAGGAACAAAAGAAAAGTAATTTGCTTCAACACAGCTGACCCTAAAACCAGAAGAGTCAGAATTAACCTATATCCAGAGCTGTGGGCTTCTGGGTATGACAAAAGCAAAAAGATTTGTGTGGTAGCAGAGAAGAAATGAGGGAGTAAAACCTAGTGAAAGATGAGATAATTAATTTTATAAGACAAAAACATATCAACAACAACAACAAAAAAACCCACAACAAAAAACAAATGTAGCATTAATTGGCAAAGTAAATACCAGATGATGAAAACTGAAATATTCACTGCTATTTTGATCCTAATTTCCAAATTAAAAAATATTACTGGATGACACAATTAGAATTTGTAACTGATAACAGTAAAACAAACAAAAGCAATTAAAAAAAATCCTTGAAGACAAGTGAGCTACAGTCAAGTTAGATGTGTCTCATGACAATGTCTTTAAGAAACAAGCCAAAGCAACTTTCAAATATTTAATAATTATCTTCAGGAGACCAAGGAAGGTAAGAGATATTCCAGAGTAAAACAGCACCCTACCTTTAAAGAAAAAGAAGGAAAAATAGATCAGTCACTAAGAAACTGACTATTAAACTGTGATATCTGAAAAGAAGTGGGAAAAAATATGAAAATTATTTTGTAAGGTAGTAAATGGTATAAACATGGCAAGAAATATAAAAATGGATTGTTTCAAACATTAAAAAAAAAAATTACTTGCCTGATGTGAACTAGTGGGAAGAAGTTTATGATATTCATCTTGCCTTTAGTAAAACTACTGGCTTTTGACATCCACATAGGAAAATTAAGGATGTATCATTTAGGTGAAGTTAACATTAAATGTCTGCACAACCAATTGAAAAAAAAAAATAAAAAAAAAGAAAACAACATTTTCATAGAATAGTTCTTAATAGTTGCTTTTAGCCTGGGAAGGTGGGAGATTAAATGTAAGAGCTGTCATAGGTTTTGAATTATACTCAATTTCCAATGGTGATATGGTTGATAGAGCAGAAACAATTTTTGGATGCTGCAAATGGCTTAAAGATTCTCAAGGACATGTTTAATGTCTCTTATCAAAGAAAAGTCATGAAATTTAACCAAAAAGATTATACATCTTAGAAAAAAAATTAAAGTTGTAAATATAAAAAATGAGAATGACTGTTTACACAACTCCACTGCAGAAACATAGCTTGGGTTACAGTAAACCATACATAAAATAAGTTGAAAACATGAGTAGAGCGCAAAAGTCATTCTGGACTGCAGGCAGAGGAACATTGGATTAAGGCCATTAAAATCATTAAAATTAGCTATTCTGTTCTGCAAAGTATTGACAAGACCATAACTACCATCCAATATTTCCATTTAAATTTGCCAAATTAATGGGAAACCAAATGAAGTGTTCTAAAAACTAAGAGGGGAAAAGAAAATATATTCCAAAATATAAACAAATATTCCAAAATATAAGAAGTTACAATACTGAAGGTGGCAACATCGAGGTTTTCTCCAAGAAAAAATTGAGAAAGGGATGTTCCTCTGTTACACTTTTAGGAAAATTAAAACAAAGCTTTTCAAAAAGATGCCAGTTAAGTATTAGGAAAACTTTATCCTTGGAGAGTATTGAGCACAACTTCTAATTTGACCTCTGTTATTGTCAAATCACAGCTTGAAACAGAGTGGCAGGGTAAAAAAAGTAATGTGGAGCCTAAGTTCTGTTCAACATTTTCTCAGTGTTGTAGATGTTTGACCTAGTTTCTCTGGGTAATGACTGATGAAAAAGGATTGAGCTCTGCAGAGAATTTATTTGTGCTACACATTTGTAATTACTTATTTAGAAAATGCTGAGAGATTTTTTTAATAATGAACTTGATGGGGAAGAATTGGTTATTTGCTAATGCTCCAGACTTTGAGTTCTTCCCATATTAACTGAAAATAGCACACCAATGAGTGGCACAGATAGTGTGTCACTACCTCCAGAGTTAAAAAGGGAATGTTTTTCCAAGGTTTTGCATTCTAGATAGCAGATTTTGTCACCTCAACTAACCATTTTGTATTGTTATGTCAAATAAGATACCAAAATATCCATAAAAACTTGAAGAATATCTCAAAGTCCAGGTGTAGCTACAAGGAAAAAGCTCAATTAGCAGACAGATGCATCTTAGAGGTCATGATGCAAAAGGATAAAGTGATACTCAACAAAAATTAGACATAGAATTTTTGAAAGGTATTAAATATGGAAAGGTTTGTCTCACATTAAAAAAAAAAATAAACAAGGCCTTGTAGTGGAAATTGGGCTACAGAGTTTGTAGAAAGATGGTGATGAGGAATATGGGGTGGACAGGAGGAAGCTGAGAGGATTACAGCAGTGGAAATGCACACATCTGAAGCAGGGCAAGACTCCAGGGAGCTGCCTGCTCACAGGACAAGGGACTCTACATTCTGCATTGCAGAAATGTGACAAGACAACATGGATTTTTATGTTCAATATGAAGTTTTTCTAAGAAATCTCTCCCATGCAAATTTATTATGGATAATCCTTTATAGTAGGTTGCTACAAAAAGAGAATTGGTAAAAAACCCCAGCCAATCAAACAAAAATACACCAACAAATCTGACATGCCTATTTTGACTTCCACAGTGTACAGTATAATATTTAGTGTATATAATACACTAATACATAGTGTACATTATAATATTTTATAATAGGGTACAGGCTGACACTGAATGTCCCTCCTGCCTGCATTTTTGGAAACCAACTGGGTTGGAAGCTGTCTAATCATAATGGTGTGGGTCTAAGCTTGAAAGGATATTAACTAATAAATCACATCAGTAGTCTAAAAGAAAAATCAAACCCAGGCTGATCCTCTGTCCACAGATCTCCAACACTGGACCAGCTGAAAAATCTCAGGTGAGAAATCCTATGGCAGTCAACATGTTCTGTTAACAGCCCCCTGAAGCCACAGGAGCTCTAGGCATGGCTCTCTCCTCACACTTACTCTGAACACCAGCATATGAAGGGCCTGGCTGAGTCTAAACCATGAATCCTCAGGTGATCCAAACAAAAAATTTATCCAGGAATAAATCTATCTGCTGCCTACCTCTTCCCCAAGAAGCCTCTGCTCAGCTCCAGGCTCAAGGTCAGCAAGAGGGAAATGTGGATTTTCAGTTTTGCCCTGCTGGGCTACATGCTTTTGGATCTGAGTCTCTATCCTTCTAGCTGAGGCTCAGCTCTCTTCCTTCAGATTCAGACTTGCAGAAATCAAAGGACCTATATGGAAATGAGAAGTTAGGACAGTGCTTTGTTAAACTCTACCCATATCAGGAACAGCAGACACTGTGTCCACCCTTTTTTTCTTTTATGAGAAAGAGCTTTAATTCATCTTTTCACTGGCAGACTCCAAAAAGAAGACTGGACAAGCCCTACCACTTCAAACAGTTTAAGAACAACCACCACATGGAGTTAGTTCTAGGTGAGACAGAAATCATTGCCAAATCTACTCTGCACTGGTGAGGCCA
>VYZU01026590.1:8206-24475 GCA_013401355.1 Ceyx cyanopectus | reverse complement strand
GAAATCAATCTTTCATTATTCTGCTGTTCATTAATAAATGTACTTCCTAGATGTATGATACATGCCTGATTTAAGCATCCAGCCATAACATTAAGGGAAGTACCTATTCCATTTTACTTGTTTCTTGAAATAAAAAAGAAAATCCAAATACTCACTGGAATCGGAGTAACATGCTGAAAGAAGAGTTCACTAATCCATCTATTCCCTGTCCCAGAAACTGAAAACCATTCCACGTAATTTCTAACCAGATTTTTATGCAAAACCTATCTCTTTTCAAGAGTGTGACAGTAAATACTGCATATGAAGTTGCCAGATAAAGATTATAACGAAGGTAAACTCTGCTGTGGAAAACTAATTCATCAGAAGACATCACAGTAGTGTTCCACTGCCTCCTGAAGAACTTAACACTTTCATGTTCTGAGCATGAATGGAAATATCAGGAGGCCAAGTTGGCTTTAAATTACTTTATAAAGTACATGTTTGCATTCCCATATAATATATACCAGTAGATTACATTTTTCACTAGTAAACACCATCTTAAAGCTAAGTGGTCAAAGTACACCCACTGATCTTTGGGTGGGTGTACTTTAAAGAATTGGGTGAGGTAGAGGCACACCTTGTGTTACAACGTGATCTGTCACTTCACAGCCACTGCATTAAGTTCTTGTTGTATGAGACGTCAAGAACAAATCTGTCATGGTCTTGTAGAATTCTCTTTAGGAAATACTCAAATTGTCATGATTTTTGAATATGGGATTTGAACTGTCTTTGTACAGAAGAAAGTAATCTGTAATCTGTGGAATAATTTAAAAGTTTTAAATTTGTACCCTATATCTTAACATGATATTATCGTTTAGCCCCAGCCAGCAACCAAGCACCATGCTGCTGCTTGCTCTTGCTTTCCTCCTCCTAGTGGGATGGGGAAGAGAATAAAAAAAAACAAAAACTCATGGGTTGAGATAAGAATGGCTTAATAACTAAAATATTAACATTAAATTAATAAGAATAGCAATGTTATAAAAAACAAACCATGAAAAGACAAGTGATGCACAATGCAATTGCTCAGCACCTGCTGACCAATGTTAAGCAGTAATCTGCAACCCCCAGACAACTCCCCACCAGTTTATACACTGAGTAGGATGTTCAGTGGTATGGAATGGTATTCTCTGGAATGGCTGCCTTGGGTGAGCTCTCCTGGACATAGAGAGTTTCAGGTGCTTGGTAAGCAGGATCCTGTTTTGATTTCTGGATTGGGGTCATAGTGAAAGTTGAAATGTCGTCTTGCATCATCACCAAAAGACGAGCACATAGGCATTCTGAATGACATTTGGCTCTCTGTCATCACAGTAATGCATTAACACGCTTTATATCAATGACTGTAGAAACAAAAGGAAGTGAATCTCACTGACTGCAAAGGGATCTAGCTGGCAAACCCACAAAGCTCTGACATTTGCTAGTATTTATAAAATACTTGAAGATTTACACACTTAATTAAAAAAACTTTACATTAATTCTAGCTCTGTTAGCTGTTCTTAATTGGACATTTTCTTCAGAGGGGAATAAAAATAACAATAGGGATTATAAGTGACCTTTAAGAAGTTACACAAATGTCATTTGATTTTCAGGAAACTCAACAGTTTCTTAGCCTGAATTTTGGCTCCTACAGTATAATGAAAATTTTATTTCAGAACACAAAACCAGACATTGCTCAAGATGAAGAAAAAAAAAAAAAGTTGCATTAAGAGAAAAATGGGATACCCAGTCTGAACGTAAATGAGAAGATTTGCCTGTCTGGAAGTAGCATTGCTTTTAGGGTCAAAACTGCAAATTTGAATGTGTGACGTGCAGGTATAGGGTTTTAGTTTCATTCTCCCACTTTGATTTCCTTAGTAACCACACAGGGCAACTGATTTCCTCTCCACTCACCTGCACCAAAGCTTTAGAAACTTGTATTTGACAGAAACAGATCTCAAGTGTTACTAGATCCCAACAGGCAGTCTGGAGACTATATGGCCTGGCTAAGCAAAGTCATGCCATTTACTTGGTCCTCAGGAACGAGATAATGAACTTGGTTTGTAACAATGACAAACCTATTAACTGCTAATACAGCACATGACTTAAGAACATAGAGGAGGTGGATGAAGGGAAGACTGAAGATGCTGTAATACAAGCAACAGTAAAAATGTCATAAGAAAGGATGAAGTTGAGGGAACTGTGGTAATGGCCACAATGTCATGGGAAATCAATCTTTCATTATTCTGCTGTTCATTAATAAATGTACTTCCTAGATGTATGATACATGCCTGATTTAAGCATCCAGCCATAACATTAAGGGAAGTACCTATTCCATTTTACTTGTTTCTTGAAATAAAAAAGAAAATCCAAATACTCACTGGAATCGGAGTAACATGCTGAAAGAAGAGTTCACTAATCCATCTATTCCCTGTCCCAGAAACTGAAAACCATTCCACGTAATTTCTAACCAGATTTTTATGCAAAACCTATCTCTTTTCAAGAGTGTGACAGTAAATACTGCATATGAAGTTGCCAGATAAAGATTATAACGAAGGTAAACTCTGCTGTGGAAAACTAATTCATCAGAAGACATCACAGTAGTGTTCCACTGCCTCCTGAAGAACTTAACACTTTCATGTTCTGAGCATGAATGGAAATATCAGGAGGCCAAGTTGGCTTTAAATTACTTTATAAAGTACATGTTTGCATTCCCATATAATATATACCAGTAGATTACATTTTTCACTAGTAAACACCATCTTAAAGCTAAGTGGTCAAAGTACACCCACTGATCTTTGGGTGGGTGTACTTTAAAGAATTGGGTGAGGTAGAGGCACACCTTGTGTTACAACGTGATCTGTCACTTCACAGCCACTGCATTAAGTTCTTGTTGTATGAGACGTCAAGAACAAATCTGTCATGGTCTTGTAGAATTCTCTTTAGGAAATACTCAAATTGTCATGATTTTTGAATATGGGATTTGAACTGTCTTTGTACAGAAGAAAGTAATCTGTAATCTGTGGAATAATTTAAAAGTTTTAAATTTGTACCCTATATCTTAACATGATATTATCGTTTAGCCCCAGCCAGCAACCAAGCACCATGCTGCTGCTTGCTCTTGCTTTCCTCCTCCTAGTGGGATGGGGAAGAGAATAAAAAAAAACAAAAACTCATGGGTTGAGATAAGAATGGCTTAATAACTAAAATATTAACATTAAATTAATAAGAATAGCAATGTTATAAAAAACAAACCATGAAAAGACAAGTGATGCACAATGCAATTGCTCAGCACCTGCTGACCAATGTTAAGCAGTAATCTGCAACCCCCAGACAACTCCCCACCAGTTTATACACTGAGTAGGATGTTCAGTGGTATGGAATGGTATTCTCTGGAATGGCTGCCTTGGGTGAGCTCTCCTGGACATGCTCCCTCCCAGCTTTTTGTGCACCTTTGCACCAGCAAAACATGGGAATATGAAAAATCCTTAACTTAGAGTAAGTGCTACTGAGCCACAACTAAACCACCACAGTGGTATCAGCATCACATTCTCACACCAAATCCAAAACACAGCACCACACCAGCTGCTAGGAAGAAAATTAGTTCTATCCCAGACAAAACTGGGACAATATCCACCCCTTTATTCTATACCATTTAGATCATGCCCAGGTCCCGCACTTTTCTGTGTATCCCAGTCAGTCACCACCACATTTTTAACATATACACAAGGAAATCATTCCTGCAGTTTATTGGCCATCCCTAAAGAAAATCTGTTGTGTTCATTCAGTCCATGACTTTAAGCTCTATCTGACGTAACAGCACGGGCAGGAGAGGGATGGTGCAAAGTCTGCTGAGTCAGCAGAGCAGGATCACACTTCGGTGCAGTGTGGCAGATGGGCAGCACTGGACACAGCCAGGGGTTGGTGTGTAGCATTGGATTGCTGGTCAGTTCTGGTTTCATCAATATTGTGCTTTGCTTAGTCTTATCAAAGTTTGTTCTTCATTAATCTAAGCAGTTCTGACTGTATAATCATTAATATGGCATATAGCAATTATAGCAGCAAAGACATATGTTGGCAGGGTTATTTAGCAATTAACATGATGGAGTTTAATTTATTGACTGTTCTAATCCAAAATCAAGTCAGACTGGATATAGGTATCCAGGCCACAGACTGTGAGGAATGCCAGAGCCTGACACTGGTAACAGGGGACAATGCTGACTATGGCTGCGTGCTGTGTGAGCAGATAACCTGCTTAGCTGGGTGGCACAGACAGGGTGTGCCCTCATCAGTGTTATTGATTAATATATTGAACAGAACTGGTCCCAGCATCGACCCCTGTAGGACCCTAGTAGTTACAGGCCTCCAACTAGACTCCATCCCCTTGACCACTGCTCTCTAGCTTCTTTCCTTCAACCAGTTCCCAATCTACCTCACTACCTGATCATTCAAACTGGCTTAGTTTAGCCAGAAGGATGCTGTAGGAGACAGTGTCAAATAGCTTACTGAAATCAAGAAAAGCCACATCCACTGTTCTACCATCATCTATACACCTGGTTATGTTCTCATAAAAGGCTATCATGTTGGTCAAACATGACCCCCTTGTCAGGTTGAGTTCCAACAAGGCCTTAGCCTTCCTAGTTATCTCCCTATATTCTCTGACAACAGTCCTATACTCCTCCCAGGTGGCCAGCCCCTCCTTCCAGGATCGGTAGACTCTATTCTTCCACTTGAGTTTGCTTAGCAGTTCCTTACTTAACCAAGCAGGTCTCCTGGCTCCCTTTCTTGATTTCCCACTTGCTGGGATGCACTGAGCGTGAGCTTGGAAGAAGAGGTCCTTAAATGTTAACAAACTATCCTGGGCCCCTCTGCCCTCTAGTACCCTGTACTTCTACTACCTTGAGATTTCACCAAACAATTGCTTTTAAAGGCCAAAGTTGGCCCTCCTGAAATCCAGGGTTGTAGTCATGCTTTATATCCTGTTCCTGCCAATCTTGAACTCCACCATCTCGTGATCACTAAGGCCAAGGCTGCCCTCAACCTTCACTACTTCAACCAGAACCTCCCTGTTGGAGGATAAGATCCAGCATTGCTCCCCTCCTGGTTGGCTTCTCCACCATTTGCATCAAGTAGTTATCAGTGCACTGGAGGAACCTCCTGGACTGTGGCTGGCTGAATAGCCCTTCCAGCAAATATCTGGATAGTTAAAAACCCCCATGAGAACCAGGGTCTGTGATTACGAGGCTGTTGTTAGCTGTCTGTAGAAGGCCTCATCAACTTTCTCATCCCGATCAGGTGGCCTGCAATAGACACCCGGTACTGTATCACCCATGCCATGTCCTTTAATTCGCATCCACAAGCTCTCAACTTGACCATCATTGGTGTAGAAACACTTCAGGGATGGAGTATAAAGTTTTCAGCCTTGAAGGGTAGACCCTCTGATTACCTAAAATGCCAGTAGGCCCAGTTATCTCCCCTTCCCCCTTCATATCTAGTTGAAAGCCCTGTCACTGAGTCCTACTAACTCCTGCCCCAAAAATCCTTTTACCCCTCTGAGACAAATGCATCCCTCCTGCCACCAGCAGACCAGATGTCTCATATAGCAGCCCATGATAAAAGAAAAAACACAGTCTTGGATGTTTTTAAGGCCAGGCTGGATGGGGTTCTGAGCAGCCTGACTTAGTGGGAAGTGACCCTGCCCATGGCAGGGGTTTGGAACTAGATGGGCTTTAAGGTCCCTTCCAACCCTAACAATTCTATGATTCTCTGTCCTCCCACATCACCCACCAGATGCATCCAGGCCCTTGAGCAAAAGCAGTCCTGGTGATGGGTTTGCCTTTGCCTGAAGCAGAGATGAACCAGACCATCTTCCCTTGAGAAGCCACTTTCATCTTGCCACAATGAAAAGGAACATAGCAAACAAAAAACCCAAACCAAACAAAATCAACACACACACACAAAAATCCAACCAAAAATAAACCCAGAAATTACATTCTGAGCTTAGGGCTCAGCATTAGGGTTTATTTTGTTTAATGCCTTCATCAAGATATTAATCTCAGTATCAAGAAAGTTCCCTCAAAAAGTTGCTGATGATACAAAGCTGGGCAGGAACACAGATATTCTTAAGGGTAGGAAGGCTCTTCAGAGGGACCTAATCAATGGGCTGAGGCTAATGGTATAAGGTTCAACAGGGCCAAGTGCTGGGTCCTGCACTTGGGCCACAACCACCCCCTCCAACACTACAGGCTTGGGGCTGTGCCTAGAAAACTGCCTGGAAGAAAATGACCTGTGAGTGCTAGTCAACATCTGGCTGAACACAAACCAACAGTGTGCCCAGGTGGCCAAGAAGGCCAAAAGTGATGATTTGTATCAGAGTGTATCCAGCAGAAATACAGAAGTGATCATCTTCCTGTACTCCACTGGTGAGGCTACACCTCAAATACTAGTTCAGTTTTGGGCCTCTCCCTAGAAGGACATGAAGCTGCTGTAGCATGCCAAAGAAGGGCAACCAGACAGGTAAAGGGTCCTGATAACAAGTCTTATGAAGAGCAGCTAAGGGAACTGGGTTGTTTAGCCTGGGGAAAAGGGGGTCCATAGAGGCGTTATCACTCTGTACACCTACCTGAAAGGCAGCTGTAGCCAGGTCAGGGGCAGTCTCAGCTCCAAGGTAGCACATAAGACAAAAAGAAATGGCCACAAGTTGCACCATGGGAGATTGAGATTGGACATTAGGAAAAACTTCTTCCCTGGAAGTGGAAGAGGCTGCCCAGGGAGGTGGTGGAGTCATCATCCCTGGAGATATTTAAAAGACAGGTAGATAAGGGGCTGAGGGACATAGTTTAGTGGTGAGACTGGCAAGTTAGGTTAATGGTTGGACTTTGTGATCTTGAATGTCTTTTCCAACCAAAATGATTCCACAATTCTGATTTGAAAAGACAAGTGATGCACAATGCAATTGCTCAGCACCTGCTGACCAATGTTAAGCAGTAATCTGCAACCCCCAGACAACTCCCTACCAGTTTATATACTGAGTAGGATGTTCAGTGGTATGGAATGGTGTTCTCTGGAATGGCTGCCTTGGGTGAGCTCTCCTGGACATGCTCCCTCCCAGCTTCTTGTGCACCTTTGCACCAGCAAAACATGGGAATATGAAAAAACCAGGTTAAGTGCTACTGAGCCACAACTAAACCATCACAGTGGTATCAGCATCATTCTCACACCAAATCCAACACACAGCACCACACCATACAAGGAAGAAAATTCCCCCTGCTGAATCCAGGATGTTTGACCAGCTCCCAGTTCATGATCAAAATACATTTGGTTTGAGAAATACTCTGCTGTACTGATTTCAATAAATCTCTTTAGTTGCTTAGTTTAACATTTTATGAACAATGTTGCCCCTTAAAATAGAGGGGATTCCAAGTACACTGCTAAGACTGAAATAAACCCTCAGATTCTGACATGCAGCAGACACTTTCTAGATGACCTTAAATTCCTGCAGTCATCCTACCACCCTGCACTGAACCTTCTTCTCTGACAGCACCTCTTCATTCAGTGTAACCAGGTCAAAACTGCACAGCTTCCTCACTGTGTCTGTAAAAACCCAGCATGTAGTTAGAAGTGCCTTGTACCTGGAGCTTGTTGGGTTTGCAAATGACGCTTTAAATAATCGCAAAATATGACCTTAAATACATGTTCTCATGACAGTACAGATATGTCAAAGTATATTTTATTGACAGTCTCCAAACAGCTGATTAGAGAGAAATGACAGTACTAAACAAAACCAACAAAATGTAAAGCTTCTAGCTTGCATTCAGTGTAGAAACTTGGAGATATAAACAGAACCCTGGAGTAAAAAATATGAAGTACATTTCCAATCCCACAGTACAGAAATCCAGCAACAATGGTATGTATTCTACATTAGAAGTGTTCGCATGTTCAATTCCACATATATGTTTCTCTTCTATATAAACTTCTGATAACTTATGTACAAATAAGATGTCCAACATCTGTTATTTAATATAAATATGTAATCTTCATGAGTGAAACATTACAACAGTTTGATCAAAAGCACAGAAAAATCCATGTGGTTTTTTTTTTCTAATGGCAGTGTTTTAAAAAACCCCTTGAACGCAAATGACCTTAGATTGATGCGTATTTCGTCACCACAAATATGCATTGCAAATATGCAAAGTATTACTGCAGATATGAGTCACTTGAACTGCTGGACAGCCCATTCTAGCAAGTACTAGTTTTAAGACCCTATCACAGAAGAAAGCTTTAGTAGTAATGTATATTTAAATAAAAAGCTACAAANTCAGCAGTTAGGAAGCTTCAGTTTGGCATAGATGAAGTAAGCTATCCCTATTAATACAATTATTTTAGCATACTAAACTTTTTAGACAGCTGCTAATAAATTTCTGCTATATATTAATACAACTCAGTGTAAAGTCATTAACCAGTAACCCATAATAATATCCCCAAGTACACTGAGCTGATCCAATTTAAGCAATATTTTGTCCACCAGATTATTCTCATAATGCTAGAAAAATTAAGGAAACAGTCCATGTCTACCCTTCTCAGTGTAACTGATTGGTATGACTCACATGCATTCGTGGGGTATTCTAGAATTTAAAAGTTCAAAATAGATTTGACAGTCTAATAATATTCAGCTTTACAAAGGATGATTATTTGCAGTAAAAATACTTTATATATAAACATACACACAGTAGATTAAAGTCAACAGGGATTTCTTTATGGCTTTTTTCACTGAGGTACTGTTATAACATCCAGCAACAGGATGCAAGTGTTCATATGGTATGAATGCCACATTCATAAGCTATGCTGTCAACTCATGACAAGTGGCAAGGACTGCAAATCCAGCTTCACTGCAGGATTACAGAAAATAGTGTTCCCTTCCACATGGAGGGTCTCAGTGCAAGCTACAGAAAGCCTCAAAGGCAACTGGTGTAAATGGGGAAAGTAAAAATGAGTCTCACTCCAGCAAAATGAGATAAAAAAAGAAGGCAAATCAGAATCTCAGGCCATTTCTTACAGCTAACAGCAAATATTTTGGACTTAATATTCCAAGGCAGCAAGGGCATATAGCATAGCAGCCACACAAGAAGACTTGAAAAGTGTAGTTAAGCTCTTGCATCTGATCCTTGAGCTAAGTGCACGCACAGGCTTAGAGCAGCCAAGCTGCTATTAAGTGCTGCAAGGCAAAGATGAACACTGAGGAAAGGTCAGTTTGACAAGCACACTACTTCAGTTGATGCCACAGTACTCAGACATCCCCCTGGTATCCATGTATATTCCTCAGCTCTAAAAAACTTATTTGTGAATGCACACTGAGTTGCACTTTCCCTGTTTATTTCACATGAGGGGGAAATGCAGATGTGTTTAAGTTCCTAGTCACAGTACTTCCAATCCTTGTACTCTTAGCATAACGGGGAGAGGTTTCATGGTAAGAGAGTGAGTGTTGCTGCTTGCATTTAGCATTCCACTTTTACATTGGAAAATAACAGGGTTGCGTCAGGTCTTTTTTTTGTTTTGAAATGAAGTGGCCATACAGCTTTTCCAGGTAGGCTTCTGTTATTACACCTATGCTAAAAATGTCTTTCTGCAATAAATATTATTAAGAGTGAAACAAAGTTCAAAATATGCTCAGTTAATCACGGCAACTAGTTCTGTTCAAGCAAGTTTGGTTTTTTATCCCCAAAAATCCATTAAACAGGCGGCAGATGCTTGAGTGAATTCCTTATATGAGGATACAGCATAACATTTAACTCAGAGCTTAGCTGCTCTGAAGTCATACTTCAATTTATAAACATTTTATGACATATCACCACTTAAATCAACAAATTCATCATCCCTCTTGACCAAGTCATCTTCATCTTCCAAGTCCTTCCAGGTGCTAGTGGGTAAAGATGGTTTAATAGACTGTCTCTGAAATAAAGCAAATGGAAACAAGGATGACAAACGAGCACAATTTCTCAGCATTGGAGAAGAGTATACATCTCCAGAAACAGCATGGCTATGTTCTTCATCCATTTTCACCTGCAATCTTTGCACTTCCTCCATTAAGTCCAAAATCTTGGCAGCTGTAGCTATAGCACCACCACCATGAATCTGGGCTTCGGGAATCCATCGTAAATACCGTTGTGCCCAGACTTTGATTTCAGGGCCATCGATGCGAGGTAACAGGAGACCGTGGTAGTCAACAGGCTTGCTATGCCAGCCATCATAGAATTCCCTGAAGCTATTAGGAGGTTCATCTGATGAGTTGATGAGCTTCCCAATTCTTTTACCCAGAATGTTTTTAATTAAATGATCTGTTTCCTCCCTGAAAAATCCTCTCTTGGTAGAAGATTTTGTTTGTGTCAATGGCAAAGAAAGTTGCCGTTGATGCTTTAATAGGAAAGAAAAGAAAAATATACTGAGGTAAATTGAGGGGATCTTAAACATCTTAAGAGGAAGAAAAACATAATTCCTACTGAGAAAATACTTACACTCAATAAAGCCACTTAAACTGAAACAATATTTTGCTATATAGTGTAAAACTATTGTTCTTCAATGGCTAATACACGAAGTACTTCACACAGCATATATAGTATTCCCAGACACCTTCCCTGCGCTTTAACTATAGCAATGAAAAAACATTGAACAAGGCATTTTTCTTGGAAAAAGGACAACTCTTTACATTCATTCAAGTATTACAGACTTCCATATTAAGTTTAAGCTAGATACGAAAACAGAGAACTTGATTTAGACATTTATATCCAATAGTTCCTTATTGCATCCCACTGCATAAGAGTACTCTGATTAATGCTGTATACCGTACAACATATATGTTTAGTATGGAGAAGACAGAGAGATCTTGTCAATGTTTGTAAGTGGCTAAAGGCAAGGGTCAGTCTCTTTTCAGTGGTGCCCAGCAACAGGACAAGGGGCAACAGACAAACTGGAACACAAGAGATTCCACTTAAACATAGGAGAAAATTCTTCACTGTGAGGGTGCCAGAGCCTGGCAAAGGCTACCCAGAGAGAGAGGCTGTTGAGTCTCATTTTCTAGAGACTTTCAAAACTTGCCTGGATATATTCCTATACAACCTACTCTAGGAGAACCTGCTTTAGGCAGGGGATTCGACTCGATCCTCAGAGGTCCCTTCCAATCTCTACAATTGTTATATGTCTATATATACACAGCCTCACTCAAGAATGAATGCTTCATACAGAACAGAGTTTATCCAGTGGGTATATTACAGCTGAAAGAGGCTACTCCAAACACTTTTCTTACTTAATTTGTGCTACTTTCCAATATTGAGGTGGTCTACCCATAATCCTCTGTACCCTAGATTTTTTTTGTTGTTCTTGGTCCCCTTCACCCTCTGAGTACACTCACACACTCCAATTACACTCAGACAGGGAGGCAATTACAACCCTGCTGTGTATTTCAGTTACGTACTCTGTGGAACAAGAAAATTGAACTCACTTAAAAAATGTGAATGCAACTCATCTGGATGTTAAGTCCCATAAGTTTTCACTACATTTGTAAAGAAGCATGAAGATAAAAAACCACAACTTCACAGCTATGCACCATAACTGTTTTACAGTGATTTATAACTGAGGTGGGTGAAAGCTGTATTCTTAAGATCCAGGTGGGTCTGAAGCGTACATGTAGTTTTTCAGTTAAAAAGTTTTGCACAAACACTTCCACCAAGTACATATGCAGTATGAGTTGTGTAAAATATTTTTATAACTTTAAAAAGTAGTTAGGCAGCACATATCTTACTTTGAATCGTGCAGTCTTCCGTTGACTTTTATCTGGTTTTGGCTTCTCTGCATAAAGAGGGTTGTTCAGGAAAGCCTGGGCCTTGGGGTCAAACTGCACAGACCAGTCCCACACAGTAAGAAATCTGAAAGAACCACTTTGTGTCTTGAGGGTTTCACCACTCTGCCAAAACAAACAGGTCACAATTAATACTGCTAGAAAAGAATTCTTACCAAGTCAAGGTGAATTTAAGATACTGGCTTTTCACAGAAGAGGTGACAGAGCTGCAACACCACAATTTCTACATATTCAATAGATTAAGAAGTGACTACAGACACAAAGGCTATCTACATATTATTCTCTGTAATTTCAGACAGTTTGTAATTTCAACAGTGCAATCAGATAGCACCAAGAATGCCTTTCACACTAGATTGAAAAAAAAAAAAAAGATAGTTTAGAAAATTGGGCGGGAAATACACTTCACAGNCCACCCCCCCCCCCCCAAAACTAAGCTTATGTATTTTTTAAACTACAAGAAACATTTCCATAAGTGTGAGAAATGTAGGTGCCCGGTACTCTGAGTTCTACCAGCCTCTACCATAATTATGCACTTAAAGTTTAAGATACATCTAAAGAAATTAAAACAAACAAAAAAATAGGGTAATCTGATTAAATGCTTACCTATAAGGAGAACATTTGTATGCTGTCTTTCCAGACACTCAGCAACTTCTATTGCTTTCTTCAAGACTCGCCTGTTGTGATACAGGAAAAGTGTACATTTTAATAGTATTTTTACAATTAAGTTTGTCACATTACTTTTCCTTAAGATTAGAATGTCACACTACTGAAACTTGACTAGTCCTTTAAACCAACAAAACCCATGCTCAAATTGTGAAATGAAAGATTGTTTAGCCTAAAGAGCAAACTTTAAGGGGTATATTTATTTGGCCATTTGNCCCAGATGCAGCACCTTACACTTGCTTTTGTTAAATTGCATTATATTCCTCCCTGACCAGCTCTCCAGTCTGACCAGCCTGTCCAGGTCTCTCTGGATGGCAGCACAGCCTGCTGCTGTGTCAGCCACTCCTCCCACTTTGGTGTCATCAGCAAACTTGCTGAGGGTGCTCTCTATCCCCTCATCCAGGTCACTGATGAATACATTGAATAATATTGGACCCAGCACTGACCCCTTGGGGACTCCACTAAAAAAGTCCTGAACTTGTTAAACCCAATGCTGTACACATTCACCCTTCAAGGCACTATCTTCATATAAGTATAGAAAAATATTCTGCTAGGGAATTATTGATTTTTGAGTGTTTCTTGCTTGTTGGTCAATCCTGTTCTCCAACACATAGTATTCACAAAGCAACAAGCCCTTACCATCGTAGTGTCTTTTTGGTGTTGTGAATTGAAGAAGAAAGTGCTAAAAATAGGCACATAGAGGCTGTCTGACAAGACAGTTAGGTAAGTTTCTGTGAACTCAAATGCTGGAGGATACTGCTGTACCAACTGCCAAACACAATTTAGCAGGAGCAGAAAAACAGGAGCCTAAGCAAAGAAAATATTGTATTAGTTTCATAAAAAAGAAACGTTCCAATATGCAGACTGTTCATTTTATAGTATTTACTTAATCTCCAAAAACAAATCTTAAGGAGTGCAATCTGGCTTACTACAGATCTGCTACATGTAACTTTAGCTAAACTGAAGTATAATCTGAGCCAAAAGTTGACAGAAGAGATGATCACTTTCTAACATGAATTTGCACACAAACTAGTAATGAAAGTTGCTGCCATACAGCCTTCTAAAGCTGGCAAAGTAAAACTTTCATAGCGATTCTTGATCAGAACTAGTCAGTTTACTTGTATGATTTCCATTCTGCATAGCAATCTAATCCATCTCCAAATATAAACAAAAATGAAAGGTGAGATGTAACATTTGGCAAGACAATATAAAAAAGTGTAGTTTAGTTATATTGTCTAAATTTATAAATACATTGCTGAACTCATAATAGTAAAAATGGTGACACTGCACAAAACATCAACCCATAAACCAAAACATAAAATTGAGTAATTGGAACTTCTGGACTGACATCTAAATCCTTCCATTAATCCTCAGTAAACTTTTAAATAGTAAAGAAAGCAATAAAAAAAAAAAATACCTCTTCTTTGTCACTTTTATGTAAGTGATTACAACGATCCAAAAAGCTATGTCCTCCAATTACCCACTCCTTCTGAATAAGGCTCTGAAACCCTGACTTTGTTCTGCTGTATGAATCCATCATCACTTGAACCAGACTAGAGATTACACAGCACAGGTCAGTAGCACTCTCTTCTACAGAGAAGAACAGAAAACACATTGTCTACTAAGCCACTCCTAAGAAAGCAAAGTATCGCTAGCTTTGTATAAACAAAATTGTATTTCAAGATAGAGCAGCAGATAATTTCTTGCACGTGTTATACCAACAGAGAGAAGTTAATACAGGCTTCCAGTACTTCCCTCTGTAAAAACATAAAGTTTCTTGCACACTTAATATTAGGATAATACTTTGACAATAAAACCTGCAAAACCCAAGCTTTACTACTATAACTTTGATAAGTGNCCTCTACCATAATTATGCACTTAAAGTTTAAGATACATCTAAAGAAATTAAAACAAACAAAAAAATAGGGTAATCTGATTAAATGCTTACCTATAAGGAGAACATTTGTATGCTGTCTTTCCAGACACTCAGCAACTTCTATTGCTTTCTTCAAGACTCGCCTGTTGTGATACAGGAAAAGTGTACATTTTAATAGTATTTTTACAATTAAGTTTGTCACATTACTTTTCCTTAAGATTAGAATGTCACACTACTGAAACTTGACTAGTCCTTTAAACCAACAAAACCCATGCTCAAATTGTGAAATGAAAGATTGTTTAGCCTAAAGAGCAAACTTTAAGGGGTATATTTATTTGGCCATTTGTCATGCATTTCCAGTGGTTATCTTTGTACACTTATAATACAATGCTTTATTCTGGATCAACAGCAGCCATCACGCACACACACTGAACTATCACAATTGCTAAGAGACAGATCTTTATCCTTCAAACTGTCAGCATCATGACATTTATGTTCTGATCTACTACATTTCTACATAATCTGGTTTTCAGAGGCAGAGGGCAGCATCAGCAACCAGATCTTTTAAACATGCAGAAAAAATTTATTCAAAGATTATCATTACATAAGTAAGACTGAGTGGAATTAAAGATCACATAAAACCAGATGTAATGCTGTTGGCTTCTAGTTCTAACTCTTCATGAAGTCAGGTTGTTTTCAGCAAAAGTTTTCACTCAAATAAGGATTCTTGCTTAGGTCACTAACAGAAACTGTCAGTTTATTTCACCAAGTATGCTGTTCTTGGATTTGTTGTTCTCACATCTAGAATAGCTGAGAAGGCATTCCTGCTCCCTGCAGAAGCCAAGGACAGGCTGACCCAGGAAGCAACTGGATCCAAGCATTGAAATGACCGGTCACAAAACGTAAAGATAGGAACCTGGGCTGGCATTTAAACTTGCCATCATGGTTATGTGAATGCATTTCTCAACTTATGATTTTCACTAAAAACTGTCACTCAACATACATTTAAATTCTGGATTATAAGAATGGATGAAGAACTATCAATAAATATTAAGACTAGAAAGAGCAAAAGCTGACTGCAGAAGCACTTAATGGTAACAAGCTGATCACAGAATCAGACAGAGCTAGCACAAAGTAACACTGAAAACAAAAGCCCTCAACATTCCACTATAACAAGCCTTAAATTAGCCAACACCATTCCAACACTTACTCACTGTGAACTGCTGGGAGAAGAAAAAAGAACTTGAGGAACAATCAGGAGAGGAAGGGGACAAAACTGAGAACAACTGTCATTTTATAAATCTTTTGATGGGCTAATATCTTGATTACTGCAGTTCATCCCGTCCTAAAGGATATTACAGAAGTAGAGAGTACAGAGAAGAATGGCAAGGCTAGTCAGAGACATGGAACAGGTTTCATGCAAGAAACAAATAGGACTCTTTAGTTTGGAAAGAAGGTGACAGTTCAGGAGGGTAATTACTGGATCTATAGTTCTAATAGGTTTGCTGGAAGAGTTGTAGCTGGAATAATCTGCTGCTTCTCACATCCTTTAATGCAGGAGACTTAAGACAAGCCTGCACTGTAAAAATACTGTCTCAAGTTGTAGAAATAAGATCCATAAATGGGACTATAAGTCTATTGTCTTTCCTACTGGGGGTGAAGAATGTTGTCATATTTCAAGAAACTAGTTAGAAAACCCACTAGAAATGCACTTGATTTGAAACCCAGAAAGTTAAATATACCAAACCTGATTATCTCTAGCCAGTTTGTGCTCTCCAGTAATGAAAACCATTTCAAATCAGTTGCCCAGAAATCTGTACTGTTATCTGAAAAAAAAATAATAAATTCAAAGCAAAAAATTTGTCCA
>VYZU01026588.1:0-65964 GCA_013401355.1 Ceyx cyanopectus | reverse complement strand
AATTAACTCCACCCACTAACAGTGAAAGTCTGCACTAATTCTTTGCAATTTAAAGGTTGTGTAAGTGTTTCAGGATGAGAAAGATTTCTCTTTTTTTTTTTTTTTTTTTTCCTCTGGAGAACAGACACAGCAAAGGCTGTGCCAGATGCCCTGATAACTGCCCTCCTAACATCTCTCAGCTGTGAGAGAGTGGAGCTCCCAAGGAGCGATGACACAGTAGGTACCTCATTCCTCTCTCTGCCTTTTCAGCCCTGTCTCTCTGAGGTGGTAGTGATCACCCTAAAGTAGGCAGTCGCTGTCTTTTGTGATCAGCTGTGCTAGAGAAAACGCTCAAACACCAGCAATTAATTTCTGCTATTGGAACATCAGGGGCTTCAAACAGTTCACAAGAGCTGCAAAATAAATGGCAAGACTCCAATTTTCTTCTGTGAACTTTCTGGGGCAGAAATCAGGTTTTAAGGGCACAACAGATCATACTGTCTGACTTGCTGTGTAATCCTGGAAAGGAGACATGTCCCAGGCTGACCAGCTCGTGAATCAAGGCCACTGTGCTTTTTTTTTAGGACAAAAATACCATTTTATTTGGGCTGAATGCTCAGAATCATGAGAGAAAGAAAAAGGTGGGGGGAGAAAAAAAAAAAAAGGGAACAAAAAGGGAAATGGGAAAAAAAAAAAAGGGCAGGGCACTTCTACTGCGTTAAGCTCAGCTGGATATAAACCTGCCATAATTTCACACACAAAACTTAACCTTTCCTCCCTCGGCTCAAGCAAACCCCTGCTTCATTGCAGTTCATGAAATGTTATCACAACTGAGTTGAGCTGGCTGCACACTCACGACCCTCCAAGCACTCAGATCAGTATGAGACAAACCAGCTGTGCCAAATCCTGAACTGAAGCATTGCCATGAGGATCATCTGGTTTAGATCAAAGGGCTATAGGGTGGCTCTCATCGGAAAGTGCTGGGAATAGGAGACCTTAAACCTTTTGATTCCAGCAATCCCTCAACCTCCAGATAAATTAAAATATTTAATCAAAATCTAATGGCGGTGATCTTGTTTGTACAAATGTGTTATTATCCTGTGCATTTTAACCACAATCTGCCTGGTTCCTAATGTGACCTAAAGAACCAGTCGGCATTTATTACAAATGCAAGGCAGAAAGCTTCTGGCTCAGCAATTAATCACTGACATAGAGGAATTTCTTCTCTCCAGGTGGGGAACCCATCCAAAAACTAAGAAAAATAATCGGGCTAATTAATTCTTATCTGCAAAGAGCAATTAGATAAATGACCTAAAAACAGGCCTGTCACCCCTAGTGAGGTGCTCAGCTTCTAAATAGAATAATGTCTCTTTGCCAGGCCATCTCTGCAGTGAAATGGAGATCACAGAGAGGAAGGGGAAAAGATGGCATGTGGGGAGGGAATGGACTGATAGGGGAGCAGGTTAATTAGAGCTGAGACCAGCCATTGATATTAAAAAAAAAATTATATAAAAAATTAAACCAAAGCTCTGCACTTGGGTAGATTTTATATGATCCCATCACCTTCACAGCTATGCCTTTGTGCATCAGGAAGTACTAAAGAAGGTGAAGTCATGTCTCCAAGTTACTTCTGAAAAGGAAAGCCACTCACCAAGCTTGTCCACCATCTCATTGCATTTCACCTGGGTGAGTGGCATCCCTGACACAGCACTCTATTAACTTTGACCTGTGTGGCTCTGGCATGGAACGATGGTGCCAAAGTGAGATGCAGTCCTGTGTTTAAATTAGTTTGCTCTGTCAGAATTCTTTGGTTTTAGTCAGGAAATGTACAATGCATAAAGCTTCATGAGTGAGCCAAATTAATCTAAGCAGAGCAAGAGAGAAGGCAAGAAGAGCATATGCACATCAGACCTTTGGTAAACTGCATAGCAGCAGCAAAAGCCCTGCTGTCCTTGCAGATGTCTTATAGCCAGTGAAAAGCCAGAAGGGGTGATCAAAAGAGGAAAGAAAGGCTTTTGGGACAGTCTAATAATCAGAATAACATTGATTTTTAACCCTTCCTGCTTATAAGGTTTTATTTTTGAGAGACAATGAATATGAATATAAAACATCCTTCTTTGCATATGAGAAGCCATCTTCCAAGGAGGTGTCTTTCTCTCATGTTAACACACATCTTCCTTGCTGTGTGTGCAAAAGGTATCATTTCCCTGATCCTGCTGTTCTGCCTCCTTATACCATGACACCATGCCACTTCTGATGGTGGGAGACAAAGGAAGACATCGAAGTAATTGATTCAAGCTTATCTAAGTATTTACAGAAATAAGCCTAAATGACTAGACATAAAATACTACAGCAGCCAGATTAAGACAATCCACTCCAGTTATAGTTAATCAGGGCTTTAGCTTCCAAGGAGCTGATTTGAGACTAACAAAGTGTTTTCCAGCTTCCAACCCCTATGTCAATCATGTTCCTCCTGCCTCAGTCAGAGCCATTAGCACAATACCAAATATAAACATAAAAGACAAGTCTGCAGATACTTCATAGATTTTATCTGTTACTGCTTCCAAGATCCAAAGCCTCTTATGGCAATTAAAAAAAAAAAAAAAATTACTAATTTTTAAAAATCACTACCCCAAAAGCTACAGATGTTGGTAAAGACCTTTGTCTCTCTCTGAAAACTTGTGCGACCAAGGTTCCTATAATTTATACAAAGCAGATGCCTGTTTAAACACTTTACTCAAAGCTGTCATGGCTCCTATATCCAAGCAGTTAACAACAAATTATAAGGACTAATGGATGAGATCAAGATACATGAAAACACTATATATATTCTTAAGAACGATACTTCACCTACAAAAGAAAAAAAAAAAGCTGCGAATGTTTGGAGAAGAGAGATAATATTCCAGCTAAGTACTCTGCTGCTTGCATTGGCTGAAATGCGGAGGCACAACAAAAGCAGCCATCTGTGTTTAAGCACAAAGGAAGAGACAAGAAAGTCTGTGTCAGTTTAAATTTGTATTTCTCCCCGATGATGTTAACGTGAGGTTTAAGGCAGCTCAGTTCTACAGGATGCCTAAGGAGCCTTCTGTAAGATGGATGCCTGTGTTGAAGATGGACAGACAGTTCAACCCCAGGCCTGAGCTTCTGCAGGGCTGGGGGTGTTCTGGGGAGAAAGCTTGCTGCACAAGTAGGGTTAACTACTTTGTAAACCTTGCCAGAGTACAGAGTATAAAGATGATTAAGTTTCAATTTGGACTTTTTGTTGCATAACTCGAAATGGACAAGGCTCCAGGCACGGGCTGTTGAAGGTGGCTAATTGGAAGATTGCTCTGATAAATATCCTCTCTTCACTTTTTGCTAACATGCAGGAAAGCTCTCAAGAACTGTATATTCAGACAAGAATGCAGTCCAGGAAGGATATATGCTAATAATACTGGACCATAGATATGCTAGGAGAATTAGAATATAACACTGGAAAAAACTGAAAATTTGCAGGCAGGTTGGTGTTTTCAGTTCATGTTTTCTCAAGACGTTCCAGTGGCACATTCTTCAACATTAGTTATAGAAGGACAAAATGACACAGATGCACAATATAAGGCCATAAACTGTTTTGCTAAGTTTTTAATCAAATTTAATGAAGCATTAAAGGGAGAAGACAGTTGAGCTGCAATTGTTCTGCAAAAGGTTTCCCTTCTGTTTCTGAGCCTATTCTAACATTAGCAAGAAAGGCCAACCCAAAGTCTATTCCTATCTTACCTAAAGTACATTGACTGCAAAAGATTAGGAATATTCTTCCCCAAGATAGAATTGGCCATTCAAGGCTACTTGGAACTGAGAATGATGGGGGGCAGCTGGGATGTAAAGATTAGTCCCCAGTCCTCTGCAAGTTCAGTTTCCTCCACACACATACTATGCATTTTTTTTGGAGGAGAAATAACTTTTCTTTTTTCCCTTGAAACCAACTCATTTATGTTTAATTTATACAGAAGTAGGTACAGCCTCCTTCAGCATCAGAGCATTAGGGTGTTTTTAATGAATAACTTATAAGAAACAGTCACCTGCTAACAGGTCAGCCTCCCTTTTGTGTTTCATTCCAGTTTCATTAGTAAAGAAAAAAAAGGCCTTTGATTGGATTAATGGAAATAAAACCACAGGGACTAAATTATAAAGTATCCAGTGGTTATTTCTAGTAGCTCCTACTTTCATCTAGGATCACGGTTTTTAGCATCTCAAATTGAATGCTTTTCTGTATGACTGTCTTGGATTGCAACATGGAAAAGGTTTTGCTTTAGCAGAAATCACATTTCATCTTTCTGCCTTCAGTCATGCAGCTAAACAGCCTCTGGTTTTAAGGATAGCACACCTACTTGATCTCTGATCTGCTGGGATTGCTGTCAATAGAAACTTCCAAGCGGACTCATTTTGGTTGTTTGCTTCTCTCTTCCCTCCACCCTTCTCCTCCTCATAACACTTCACCACCACCTTCTAGAAAGGGGCTATTTTTATTTATGTATTTATTTCTTTCCATTGAAATGACAATGGCTGGAGGTGGCTAGAGGCAGGACACAGAGCCATATGCTTGGCCTAACTTATATAAACAGTGTCCTAGGTGACAGCCTTTCCTAGCCCATCTGCAGCTGCTAAGGAATCCATTATTTTTCTGGTCCCTGGGGAGAAAAAGTTCTTGAGCATCATTACTCCTAGGCAAATGTAACTGACTCCACCATGCACTGTAATTTGCTTGCCATAATTATAGGTCGCTCACCCCCCTTTGCTATTTATAAACCCTTTTTATTTATTTTTTGTACTTATCAATAATGAATGGAGGCTAGTGAATCATGGGGCTGTAATATTTGAATATTATGAAAATGCTAATAACAAGGTATCATAGGCAGCAGCACACAGGTCTTATCAGCTGGTCAGATGCTCTATTAAGCAGCCAGTGAGGAGTTCAAGCAAATTGGTTATGTTAATGTCCTGTAGTACTTGGGGAAGACGAGGAGTGAGCAATTAATTTTTTCTTCTTCTTCTTCCCAGGCTGCAAGGCGACAGGGCAAATTTATATTCCTCCTATTCTATGGGATCCCAGCTCAGAGGGGGGGGCAAGGTGGAAATGCAGGAGCTTTCTGAGATCTAATTGAATGGTGCATCTGAAAAAGTGCTGGGATGGCAAAGGGGTGAGCAAGGACCAAATAAATAAATAAATAAGCGAGCCCCAAAACAATGGGAATCGTGGCATTCTTCCCCATTCATTCAGCTGACAGTGCTTTTGCAACTTAAACCTGTTTTATTAATTATGTTTGACATTTCCTTAATTAGTTTCATTTACATCCCATCAGCCCCTACCAGACGATTGCCCCATACATCATTTCACCAGAGGACGGAGATGCCTACAGAATTACAAAAACAGACCCCCACCCCCACTTCAGTCCTCAGTAACTCATCACTGTATATTTCACAGATTTTGAGAATTAGTCTTTTCACCTTATATTTTTCTTTTAAAAGATACAGATATTTCTTCATCTTTTTTTAAAAGATGATGATATTTTCAAAGGAAAATGATGCTGGACTAAATTTCTATTATGCTTCCATACACACGGTTTGCTTTGTTTTACAGCTCCTTCATCTTGACAAAATATAGACTTCACTGAAGGATCTCTTTCTATGGACCTTGTCCTGGCTTCACTGAGCCCCACCAGTCTGCCCCAGTGTCTTCCCCAGTTAGATCTGCATACCTGCAGGAGTTTAATTTACAGGCAGGTTCGTGATGTCCCTGCAGTTGCTATGCAGTTTTCCATATATTGATTAATTCCCACAGAAGCCATAACAGACATTTTGTAACTTTAGTCAGAATGAAAGGATGATTTGGTTTCTTCATGCTGTTGTTCTTACTCTCTTGCATGTTTGTCTTACCTCTACCTCCATCCCTTCCATAGGCTGGTGTATACTCCAACACTTTGAGTCATCAGAGAGGGGCTATCATTAGAGCCAGGCATTTAAAAGTATATAATATTTTACACTCGGGTCAGTGAGTTGCACACTGCTAAGTATAGCGAAACTGGGAGAGAAAAAACCCTGTACCTTGCAGTGGGGCTGGTCAGAGATCTCCAGACTAGCACAGGTCAGAGTTGAGCATGAGGAGGACTGAAGGCTTTCAGTCTGGAAGCTGCTTAGCCAAAATCACATAGTGCTGCATCGTGTGTCCTGTTGAAGCAGCTAGCCCCTCATGCCCAACCTGAGAGCCACCTGGCATGGGGCTGGACCTGCTGCACACTTCGGCTGTCAGATGCCTGCTGCAGAATCCGCCTCTTCTGTCCAGCACTCGGCACAAAGTGACTGACTGTTCCTGACTGGGGTAAAGTGACAACCTGTTTTTGCTAATCCCAGAACGTGCTACCAGGAGCTGTCATTTCAGAGTCATCACACTCTCTGTTGATATCAGTGAAGTTAATCATGCAAAAGGAAAAAGCTTGTATTAAAGCAGATAATTACTCCCTAGATCCTTAATAACACATGCAAGGGAAAGTGATTCTTATTGTCTTGAAAATGATGATATTTCAGCACATTTTCTGCTTAGTATTGATGCCCAGGCATCGTTTCTCCTTTACGCTTCCTAGATCAGGGTTATTGCTCTGTGCAGTGTCTGGCCATCCAGTCCACAAGAAGACAGAGCTTTCTTGACTGTGCTTCAGATATGCTTCAGATACAGAGCTCACACTCATTCTGAAATGTTAAAAAAGAGCACTATGGGAGCTTATCAGGAGTAAGTAACCTGGTTGTCTTGGTTGATTTCAGAAGTTAATCTAATTAAAAAGATTGCCAAGGAGAAGCTGTGTCTATCCAACCACCTCTGCATATGTGTAAGGGCAGTCCAGGTCTGTGTAACAGCACAACGTAGGGATCCACCAGCTCAAATCCTCCTGATACAAGTACCAGATGAACTTACAAGCCCAGAGAAAAGAAATATTCATGCAACATATGGAAATATATTAACGACAAGAAATGCACTCAAAGGAATATTGATGTGCTTGCTTTCTCAGTGGGACTTATTTGCTAAGGCAAAACCTGCTTCAGTGTCTCTTAATCACATTTCTCAGCCCTTTTGGCTCTGGGACCAGGTCATGTGAAGCCAGGCAGTTATTTCTGTGCCTGCAACAGGATCCAGATGTTACAGATACTCCTGGTACTCTGTCCTCTCCAACCCTCACACGGCTGGGTCTAGGCTGGGTTATAACCAGCTGTCTCCTCATCTTAAGTTTGCCCAGAAGATTAAGCCTTCACTTTAATAAAATCCTCCCAGTCTTTGACCCTCAGAGGAGAGGCAGAGGGGAGAAGATGAAGGAATAACGGTCTCATTTCACCTTAGAGGTTATTACATCTGCGCTTTGGGAACCAGCAGACATCAGGGCTAGAGTTCCATAGTTGGACTAGACATAGAGAAAAAAAATCTTGCAATTTGTTCTGAAACTAGAGAGATTTCATCCTGTTTTGGAAGCCTTCCAGGTAAAAGCCTTGTCTGGGACCCTATCCAGATTTTCGGCAAAGCAATGGCTGTTTCATTTCCAGATCATTTCAGTCCTCAAGATCAAAGAGATCCTGATTTTAAAAGCAGAAATTAAGTACTGGAGAAGAAGAAGGCAGTTTTAACTTTGCTGTAATCATGTGCATGATTCACAGAGGAGTTTAGTCCAAAAGTTTGAGGGGTGGTGGTTTTGTTTTGTTGTTTGTCTCTAGCTTCATTCCTTTCCTTGTTCTCTCTTATCTTTGATCCAAGCATTTCCCCAAGACACTGTGAGAACATGGGTGTGAGAGGAATATGAAGCAGATTGTAGGGAAGAGGTTGATAAGGCGCATTCAATAGTTGCTGGTGTTTTTGTTTTTCAAGAATGCAGCTCAGAAGCAGTTCAGAGGAAATTTGGAGAGATGAAGACAGGGGATGAAATACATATCCCTGTGGGATCACAAACAGCCCTGGGTGTTGTTCTGTGGGCTCCTGCTTCACACGGTGGTTCTTTTTGAGCTAGGTTGGCTGCTTTTTAATAACGTGCTCTTAGGTCACTGATGCTCTTTCATGGCATGTTAACCTCAAAGGGTTTAGATCATTTCCCAGCTTTCCTGTTTGGATTCTACTACAAACATATGAGCACAAACCCCAAACCCTCCAGTTCAATTATGCACATTTAAAAACCTCCACTAAAATAGTTTAGTAGATTTATCATGTGCTGCTGGGGTTTCAGATTTATCTGAAATAGCATCAAATGGCAAAAAAAAAAAAAAAAAAAGAAAAATCAAAATATTTTTCTGTCACATGCTGTCATACATTGTCAAGGAACCTTGTGCTGTAGCTGCAGTGAAGTTGAATCTGATTAAAAGATCAGCAAACAAGGCAGGTTGAGGGGAATTTGATCTCATCATTGCTATGCCTGGAAATACCTGTCATCTTCTAGGTTGTCCTACACTGTGACACTCTTTCTTATCCAGTTTGCCAATGGACATTCATGGTGACATTCTGTGCAAGCCAAAGGGGTAAAATAATAAAAAAAAATCTGATCCATTCCAATGTTATTTTCAAGCCCTGTATTTTTATTCCTCTGAGGTCAAACCTAAACATAAATACCAATTATCAGAGCTACTGACAAATGAATAATTTGGTGTAAAACAATCCTGCTTTATTCAAATGAGAGTAGAGGTGAAATTAGAGCTACGCAGGATATTATGTTAAAAAGCATACACACAGACAAAAGGAAAGCAAAATATCTAATTTTAACATAGTGTTGTTATCTGTGATTAATGATTTCCGTGGGTGTATAACTCTTATGCAAAAATGCCATGTAATCATGTACATATTTGATTAAATAGCTTAATTTGTGTTCATTTAAAAAAAAAAAAATAAAGCCAAATAAGCTAGATAATGAGTGGGCGTGTTGTAGGAAAAGCAGATGGGATTTGAGGCACTAGCTGTGTTCAAAGGAAGCCACCAATTTCACTTCAAGAATATTTGCGTATGAAAGCTGATATTTTCTAGAAACATTCATGAGTAGAACACAGAGGGAAATTTTGCCAAATTCTGCTGTTTTTAATGAAGGCACACAGGGAAAAAATAGTTCAGCTGAGCCTGGTTCAATCCCCACTCCTTGGGAAGAGCATCTTTATTTATTTTTCTATATTTACTGGCAATGTTTTCTTTCTCTGAGTCAATTATACCTAAAGCATCCTTTTGTTTACTTCTGAGCCTCTGACAACAACCTCCTCTTTCTTTCCCTCACCTGTGGAATTAAATACTTATTTTTCATCACAGAAGAAAAAAGACACCTCTCAAGACTGGAAATAATGGGATTCTTTTGTGGGTAAAGCTGTGTAAATCACAGTGTCAAATGAATGGACAAAGCTTTAATGGGGCTAATAAACACGTCCCTCTGTATTGAGCAAGGGGAATTTTTATGAAAATGATCAAATAAAGTAATAAAAAAGAAGGGGCTTCCCCTCTGGGTTTATGAGCTCTCTTGTTACACATCATGTATGACACACTGACTGGCAGAATATATGATGGACTGTCATACATTGCAGAATGACTTCAATTAGGATGATAAGATGACAAGTTCCCATAGTTCATATCTGGGTTGGCTGTGGTTTTTTTTCAACAGGGCTCTTACTTTGACCTCTTTCTTTCTAATGTTTGATACGAAATTTAAAGGGCCGGTTGAGGTCGTAGGAGGCAAAATATGACATGTCAGGGGAGGGAGAGAAGGGCTGTTTGCTTCTTTGTTTGCTCTTATATCCATGGGTATATCCATGGATCCTGTAATTCAGTGTCTCGCTCACTATTAAAAATAATTAATGCCAACAGTTCAATCCATATGCACAACTCCAGAATAATAAACCAGCAAGTGCAGTCCACTGCTCACAACCAACTACAAAAATCATACCACCTACAAAGCAAATATGGAGGCACATCAGACAACACAGCCAGCACCCACAAGTGTCATTATCAATAGCTTTATAACCAGCCTATTTGTGCAGGTAGGAGCATAGAGCCAGAAATACCTTTATTTCCACAAGAACAAAGATGATGTAAGGCCCATAAAGACATGCGGGATGAAGGAGAATGCTCTGAGTATTCAGCAGCTTTGCTTGAAGGACTTGAAGCCAACATAGGTGGTGAGGAGGTGCCATCAGCATTTTGACCTTTAGAGGCAAAAAAAAGGTACAAATTAGAAAGTATTTAGAATTTACTTTGGTTTTGAGGGTCTGGAAAACCTCACATGTGAAAAAGAAAATAAAACAGACAAACAAAAAAACCTGAAACACCAACCCCTGTGTACAAGGGCTTCTTTTAGGGGTATTCTAGATATCTTTAAATGAGTATGTTCCAATGGTCATCAAGAGCAAATATTGCTCTTGTAGGACCTCCATATAATACTACTGGGTCAGGATCAATCTCAGACTGCCTCTTCTGTGGCAGCTATAAAATAGACAGAATGAAGATAGAAAGCTATTCATCCTCTGCAGGGCTAAGCTGGCTCCGTGATATTGCTGATCCCCGAGACCATCATCTGTCTGACCTCAGGATACTCTCTGGCTGGACAGCGTTGCTTTATCAACTCAGAATCTAACCCAGGCATTTTACATTGTTGCATGATTTGAGAGAGTCCACCAACCTGGAAAAGGCAAATGTTTTCCAACAGAAGATCATATGTTTTCCAGGTGGCCTATTCTGCTGATTCAGCGTTATTGCAAAGGATTTACCTTCAAGTCAAAAATTGCTTGTGTACAAGTCTCAAGAACAAATTGGTAAGTGGAAGGAGAGGGATCATAGAGGCACTTACACTGAACAAAGTCACAGGTTTAGTTTGCATATATTCAGGTGGGAACGACTCTGACTTTGAAGAATGACACATGTCATGGTATAGGTACAGAAAACAATATAACTCAAACGATGAAAAAGAAAAGCCTCACTAGGTAGAAACTGAATAGCAAGACTATCTCCAGTTCTCCCTTAGCTCTGGTAAGCCACAAATATCAGTAGTTACGTAGAAGAATTCCACTTCTTGAGATAAATTGAGGTCTAAATCTAAACTAATGTGCCCAGAAACTCCTGATGGAGGGAAAAGAGAAAAAAAAAATGAGAAGAATAAGGAGGAAAAATTCAGCTGAGTTCAATCTGAACAGTGTATCCATCACCAAAAATGATACAAATCAGCTATTACTGGATCATGCAAAAGCAACTCCACTACCTGCGATCCTTCCTTTGCTTTCTAAACCTCTTTTCAGCCCAGCCTAATGAATTGTCAGAACTGTCAGACAGCTCCAAGGAATGACAAATGTCTATGATTTGCTGCTGCTACTTTGCTGAAAACACCTGATGTATATAGTCTTGAAATCCTCTGTTTTGTATTAAAGGCAAAGGTAACATGAAGGAATTATTGTACATGTGGAGTTATTTCTTTCATTTTACATATATTTAGCCTATTGAGAGGAATATTTAAAAGAAAATTCAAGTTGAACATTAAAGCACTCCTAAGCCAGGAAATTACCAAAATGAGTCAGAAGATGCAACCTCATCTGTGCCCTGTTTGGAACATTTTTATAATCCTGTATTTATTTATATTATTGCATACCATGTATAATAACTGTCTATGACCCAGCATAAAACTTGCAATGATGCATCTCCATGCTTGATGTTTTCTTAATCAAAATTATAGATAATAAACCATAAAGCATTCTAACTCCACAAAGAAAGTATTTGACAGACAATAAGATGAATCAAATAATTAATCTGACAAATATTGGAGTTTGAGTTATACAGGCTCCAAACATTTATTAACTTGCAGCCAGATTCTGTGAACATTTGTCATTGACTTAAATGGGTCTAAGATTTCACTTCTTGACGAGTGACAGGCCCTGATGGGTATTTAGTCATTTCTGCTATACCAGATTGGCACTGTACTTAATACATTTGCTAATTCTGTCATAGAACTTACTCTCTATAACATTCCCCTGCACCTTTCCCTAAAGAAGCTCTTGTGAAGCTGTCCCTTCAATAACACATACACAAAAAAAATACTTTGGGAAAACAGACAGTATGACTCTTGCCTAATTAGTCACTTGTCCAGCACTATAATGTGTTTAGAAAAAAAGTTCCTATTGACTGAAGAATATTTTTTGCTGCTTTGGTGCTTGTTGGATATTTTTAGCACAGCTCATGGGTAAGCAGGTTGGTTGTATGACATTATGGAAAATGACCTGCATTATGTAAGTAACATTAGAGAAGAGAGAGACACAGCCATGGTACTATCCTTGAAGGTAACAGACACTGGAAACCTGATCAGAGTAAGATTAAGAGTGTCATAAATTGGGTTCCTCAGCTGCAGAACTGGAGGCAAAGAACTGTGGTGATGGAAAGTGGAACCAGCTGTGTCAGTGAACAATGAACTAAGTAGAACCGATCATTCCTCTTACTTTTGCAGGGTGATGGTTCCTGTTGTGGGTTGAGCTGTTTGGGGACCCAGTCCAGATTCAAAGAGTTGCTAAAAGTAGGAATCTTAATGAGAGCCATGAGCACAGTTTGTCATATTTCTTGTAGAACAACTCATTTCCACCTTGGGAAAACAAACGAGCAAACAACCAAACAAAAACAAACCAGATGTTTGTACATCAAAAGACACTCCTAATCACTCTTCCCCAAGTGTGTATAGTGATCTCCATGAATGGTAGAGCCAAGCCATGCTTCAAAGACAAGAAATGAGGTTGATCCAGGTCTCAAGATTGTATCAATTTCATTAATACTTCAAGCTCTCTGCAGGCCAAGAGCATCAGCAAAACTTATTTCCCAATGAATCAGGCTTAGTTCAAACAGAAAGTACTTGCCTAGCCCTTGTGATTCTGATTAAAGTGAGGGTTGGGAGAAACAAACAAACAAAAAAAGCCTATAACATTTAAAATGATTAATTGACTCACATGAAAGACTGCAAAATGGAAGGTTCCTGTGCTGTGTGTCTTAAAATCAAACCCCATTGGCACAGACTAGTACAACTGTTATAATCAGCATAGCGTGTATGTTGTTGTCTCTCCAGATATCATCCCAATGAACACATTCCTCCTCAGACCACTCCTGTGAGACTCCTTATTTTACAGACAGGGAGCTGAGGCACAGAGAATACAGCTCAGGACCTCCAAGGCACCACTGTGCTGGTACGTATTGAAATAAGAACAACTAAGCCTGTAAACAGGGATTAAACACTAAGTAACCTGTAGAAACTATCTAAAAGGTTTTGCCCTCTGAGGTCAGATGCAATAAACCAGGGAGTGGAAAAAAAATCCCCACATATTAAGTGATTGGCTAAGTAATGAGATCAGGCAACCTCTCCCTGAAGAACAGACAGTGGGTTTGAGCCAAAGTGCCTGCCCGAGTGAAGAAGATACTGGGCTATTATCACCTGCTCTGTCATGTCCAAAGCACATTGATGGGACTATCTGAGGATCTCAAAGGGCATCTGTGTTGGTGGATAACAAAGAAGGCCTGGTGCACACTCAACAATGAGAGCTGAGCTCCCACCAAGAGCCACAGCAAAGGGCAGGAGAAAGGTCTGAAATATGCTGTTGGTCCCTTAGATGCACAGCAAATGAAGATGTGTATATCCAGACAGTAGGACTAATGAGAAATAAATTCCAAAGAAATTACTGGGTTCCTCGCTTAGCTTAACTCTGTTATGACAGTGGTTGGGGTTTGGGAACTCCTCCATGATTTAAGAATAAGAATTCCTCTCTAAGTGGCCTAAAATTCGCTGCTATATCATCACTTGCTGTTGTCAAATAAATAATCATGCGAAATCAGTTGCAGAGAAAAGTCTCCTGTAGAAGAGAGTTCATGCATGACATATGATATATGTTTTCAAAGGGACAGATACATCTTTCTTACAGCCAGCATGCAGCTTCCTTCACTGCACCTTCCCTCCCATCCAAATCACCTCAAATAAATGTGAGTTCTGCTGTGTTCACAGTAATTCCTTCATTTTTAAACACATAATGGAAATGTATAACTAGTCCTCATAAAAATTTATATCTCAATTCGTCCCTTTAATTTATAACAGGCCCTCCAGGCAGTTATTATTCAAACATTAATAAAATGCCTATGGATCACCAAAAGCATCAATTTTCACATTCACCTCCCCTTCTATTTGTACATATATAAAGCCAGATTAGAGTTAATGCCAATTCTGTGTCTAACAACAATTACGCCTTTAATAAGATAGGGACAAATGATATATTATCTTAATCATGTTAGGAATTTGAGTTCTTTTCATGAAACAAAGTTTAATTTTTTATGCCCTTAGTGACAATTGTTACTTAACAGCCTATATGTTTGGATATTGCAGTTTATGCAAATGTTCATGTTCTATAAATTTTAGATTTATCTCCATTTATCATTCCACATGTTCTAATACACAGACATTGCGGTCTAGCATGTGACTCTGCACACAGTTTAAAATATGATTAGGACACCTTTCATTTATTTATACCATAGATAAAAGGATGGAGGAGGGAAATAGCTACTGTAGGTCCTCAACTTCCATAAAGCTGAGTACTGTGCAGAGCTGCACCTCACTACACTGATATCATTCCATCTAAGAACTTGATCTTTCACTTGCTAACAGTTGAATTTTAAAGGAATAAAGTTTGTAAGGGTACTTTTCATTCTGTGCTCTGAAAGCAGTTCAGACAGTTCATTGTATATCACACTGCAAAAACTCTTACTCATGGAAGTAATAATTGCTAATATGAGCTCTCCCATAGAGAGACAAGGAGACAACTCGCATGCACAATAGTTTTTGGTTTGAAGCTCATTTAAAAGGAGCAATTATCATTACAGCCATAAAGATTTGTAGGAAAGAATTCCCTGGGATTTTTCTTTTTTTTCTGCTGGGAAATTTAAAGCCTCTTGAATTTGGAAAGTGAGAGAAGTAGATACCAGGCCACAGTCTGATTCTGCATAAATCATTACAGTTGTATTGGCATCAAAGAAACAACAGCAATGTATGTCATCTGAGCTGATCCTTTCCATGGCCATGAAAAAAACCCACAAAACCAAATAACCCCCCTCCAAAGCATCTGAGGACTAAAGGAGGTTGGATTTCTCTTTAGTCTTCACTCATGGGAACTAGAAGTGGTTTCAAATGTGTGCTAAGCTAAGGGGAAATTACCAGGAACGGATACACCATTTACACAGGTAAACACAGCATATGGGCATGAATTCACTTCCACCACCTTGTCTTCACTATGGAAACTATGTTTGTAGCAGTATTGCAAGCAGACGTTAGCTGTCCAGGAAATGTGTCTCCTTTAGAGAGTTTGCAGCATTGATCTGGAAGATTTTATGGCTTCCACTCATGCCAGCGGGAAGCTCCTGTTCATTCAACGAGCTGCTCCCTCCATTTCCCGTGCAATGTAGAAAATGCTGATGAAGACTCAGGGAGGGACCAAAACTCAAGTGAACCCCATTAAGACAGGAGCTGCCTTCCTGCATGTTTCATTATTAATACTGAGTTCAATTACTCTGATTTCTTCTGTTGATGAATTAGTAGCACCAGAACCAAGTCCCTGGCTGATACCCATTTGTCTTTGCTTATAAGTGCTAATGTGATCCTGTTCCTTTAAAATCAAACTCCTGCTTCAGTCACTTTACATCTTTGCAACACTAACTGTCTTTTCACTAATTGGTTCTGTGTAAATGAAACAAGCTGAAAAACACTGTGGCACCAATAAATATTAATAAGTTATTGTTTGTTTTCTTTACCTTGCTTATGAATTCATACAAAGACAGTGCTAAGACATTAACTCCAGTCTATTAATTGCCACCTGATAATTGCCACCTGATACTTTTCTCCTGGATAATTAGGTACCCATTAGTTCTAATCAAGTAGTTACTTAATTATTGCAGTAATTAGTCTAATGGACTAGCAAATTGAAGCTTTATCACTTTTGGATACTTAATGTTCCTGACAGAGTACTTCACAAGTGTCAGGGTTCCTGATTCAGCAACCTGCCATCGATGAACCCCCTGCTGCCATTTCCACCCCACCCACACTGCTTCCCAGCCCCTCACAACACTTCTTTGATATGTGAAGCCAGAGGCAATAAGAATTTGAATCCCTCTTCCTTCTTGTTCCCCTTCCCACCCCTGTCTATGCCTCCCCTCCTGTGCTCTTACTGCTCAGCTCATTCCATGCCAAAATAACTTTTTTGGGAAATTAAATAACATCTTGGCATGGAGATCACATGCATTAGGCTGTACAGCAGCGTGATTCAAAGAAAGGAGCTAATGTTGGCAGGTGTGGGAAGAAAAAAACAACTGTGAGGGGAGAAATAATAAAGAGCATTCATGAATACTCATATACAGTCAGTCTTGGAAAGAGAAAGGGAGAGGAGCAAAGCCGACTGGTGGTAAATGAAGGCATGGCTCCAAGGTCTGGGACTGGTAATAAGTCTCTCATCTCCAAATCAGAGGCGCAAACTAAGAGATTTTCAGTGAATAAAAGTCACAGGAAGACTTTTTTTTTTCTGCCCATGATCTCTGTACCACAGAGCTGGTGGACAAGAGGCCAGTAGCATTTCTCAGACCCACAGTTATATAATTAATATCTCAGGTAATTTTAATGGGCTGTCAATCCCACACTTCCATAATACTCAATTCACAAAGGCCATGTGAAATGTCATCCTCACCCCTGTACTCTGTCCATACATCATCCTTCTTTATTGTGCTTACTTTTGTATACTAATGTGTTTGAGGTGGGTAAACTACGCACAAGACACTTAGGAGCATTAAGTGTGGATTTATCTCTCCCATTGATCATCCGATCCAGATTCTCTCAAGTCTCTTCATGTCAGATTTGTATCAGAATTGATCATCAAGCCCTTTGGCAAAGTGTCATCTGCCCCAGGCGCTGCAATGTGTAGTGTATAAGCTCTCATTGTACTAGGAAGGGGGAAAAAAAGATTGATCCTGACCTAAAGAGGCTAATTCCATTCAATAATACTTGACAACTTGCTAATGGTTAAACTACTTCACATATGTGGTAAGATTATGTATTCTGAAATAGATGTATTTATCTTTCTTGATCAGATAACTCATGTTTCCACTGCTTCTAACAGTGTAGTGCACTCTCAGATCTTGTCCAGAGAAATGAGCTCTGGAACAGGCCTTGAGTGTGTCCTGCTGGAACATGCCAGGTTTCCAAACAGCTGGGTACTTAGGTTTGCTTTTTATGGATGGCAGTGTCCAAGTTGGTGGCAGTGAGAAGACTGCTACATACCTGGGTTTTGACCTATTAATAAAAAAGGCAAAGTTGTGTGTTAAAGGTGTCTTATGTGTCAAAAGCTGTATAATTTGGGTTACCACACAGAGATAAGAGTCCCCCAGTCTGCCATGTAATGCTTTTTCATAGATCAAAGTAAATCCCACACCCTAGTATCCTCACAAACATTGGAATTTATCTATTGAACTGTCCTCATTATATTTCTATTATTAGAGCTGAGAAGCCAACAGCTTTCTGGGGAAACAAACTTTTAGGGGCACCCATCTACTGCATGAAAAGCAGTGTCCTTTCCCAGTTACTTCACACTTGCACTCTTACCCAAAATACAACAGATAGTGACAGCAAGGTCACCAACTACTGAGTTTTCTGCTACAGCTCCCTGTGCATCCATCACAAAAGGCTGCAAATGCTCATTTATTTACTCTGAAGTTACTCTTTAGGTAACAGTCAATAAAACCTTAAACCACTACTGAAAAATCATATCAAAAAACTGCTTAAACACCTGTGTGAGGCCACTGAGCAATAACAATCCCATGCACTGAAAGCAAAATTAGGCAAAGTATTCTTGTCCCATTAAGAAAACATTTTGCTTGAAATTACAGTGCCTCAGGATGCTGAGATCGTGCCTCTGGTGCAGGCCCTGTAGGAGAGGGCTGCCAGCCCTATTCAGCATGGGACAGGCATCCACCTGGTTTCATGTGTTTCAGACCAATTTCTCTGTTGAAGTCTCTTGGCAGCAGAAATCTAGTAGAGAAAGCTTTTGATGGTGAGCAACAGCTACATTCTTCTCCATCAATAGCCATAAATTGTAACCGATATTAAAAAGTGAGCAGAGCCACCTTGAAGAAAGCAGAAAACCTTGGAAAATCAGCAGCTGCTGGATCCACCTGGGTTCCTGAGTAGTTTACTAGAGGCACCTAAAATCATACCTTGTTCCCTCTCACATGCAGTCAAGAGCAGGCAAACGCTGACAGCCTCCTCAGATCTCCCCAGGCTGCTCAAACTTCTCTGTCCCCCTGAAGAAACTAGGGCTGGAGCTGCTTCTCCAGGAGCACTCCCTGCACACGAGCTGGCACCTGGGAGAGAGGGCAGAGGGACAGCAGGTTGTGGGGGACCCATTGAGGGTAAAGAGCACAGAGGCTAAAGAGAAACTGTCTGTCTCCAGCAATATTGATCCAACACAAGCAATAAATTCATTTTAAGGATGCTGAGAGAGAGAAGTAAACTATACATGACAGATGTTAGTCACGTTGCTTAATGTACTACTTGAAGGTGTTCAGATGCTCTCCTGATGAGGGTGCAAATAAAACCAATGCAGAAGAGAGTGAAACAGGCTAAGAAAGGATTTTTAGCTTTAAAAAGCAAAAAAGGCTTTTTTTTAGCTTGAGGAGGAGTAAATATCATAGCATCCACATCATCGATTTTCCCTCTGGATTTGACTTTGAAGTACTTGTACAATTCTTCAGAAATGACACTGCAACAAGCAAATTAGAAGACAAGCTGAGAATACCTTTTATGTTGGAAATACCAAGAGAAACTGTTCAATGATTATTGAGAGATGCAGCACTCATTAAGGCAAGATTACTTGAAAAGCTTATGATGGTGTTGCATGTAAAAAAAAAACTAAAAAAAAAAAAAAAAGAAACATAAAGAAGCAAAATCCTTAACACCTTTTCTCCACTTCTCTCTATTCACTTTTAGTTCACAGGCTCAGTTGAAATCAATTTTAGCTTGTAATAATTCAGCAGCTTAAGATCTCCTCCATAGTTTAGACCACCGCTGTTCAATGGGCTGCACAGCTTTGGAAAAGCTTGTGCTGGGGAGGGGTGGAAGTGCAAAGGGAAAGTGCAAGAATGAGACAAACCTGCTTCCCATTTGTCTATCCAAATCTAAGAACTTTTTATGGGGTGTGGATTATTATTGGATGAGTTCTCCCAGTGCTGCTTTTATGCCTGTCATCATTTTTTGGTTTTGTTTTTTTTTTTTGCTTTTGCACACATGGAACAAATGTCAGACCACAGGATATAGGGGATATGACAAGATCAAAGACAATCTGCCACTGAATAAAGTGGGGTTATTTGCCTGTACAGGATAGTAGCAAAGCATCTACAGGGTACCATGTGGAACACTATGTGGTTCCTCACGAGCAATTCTGGTGAACATTAAGCACAAGCTACTTTCCATAAAGGTAGGAGGAATTTTGCCTAAGGGAGGTCCCCTGAGATATTAACAAGAGGTAGCTAATTCATGGTCACTCTGATCCTTACTCCCATCTCCTGACTGCCACAAGCAGCTGCATCCTGGGTATTGCTGAAGAGAAGAGCTTGGCAGCCAAGAAATTCAGTGGCAAAACTGCACTAAAAAAAGAAATGGTTGCAAGAAGAGTCTGAAGAAAGTGGATCAATAGACTAAAAAGGCACTCCAAGCCATAATTCCATTTTCATAGCATAACCAGAGAGCCAGGAGTACGAGAGATTCATTCACGTCTGGCCAGAGATGCACCAATGGCCAAAAGGAGGAAGATGAGATAGCTTGGTCCACCTTCTACTGCTATATCAGTTGAGGACTAGACCAAGCACAACAGTGACAGTCTCCCTGGTATTCTGATTGTAGGCAAAAGGATGGTATCCTGGTGCTACTTTCTCATTCTGGTATTCAGGTGAGCCAAGAACCTAATGTTTAAATGCAGATCATGCTTTTCTGCTAATCCTGCTTTGTTCCTCCTTTAGATCATCCTAGTGCAGGTTCACCATTGAGATGATCTCAGGATACAAGGGAATATGGAGGAGGACTAATCACTCAAGTTTTGAGTTGAGGGGTGGCTGAACCCCTGGATTTGGTGATCTTTGATTTTTGTTATATTTCAGGGTTTTTTTGCAGGTTCTTCTTAGCTGCCTGTCAGACCAGGCCATGATGAAACCCAACATCTTACAGAGACATAAAATGGAAAGCAGGCAACTCATAAGAGAAGTAGCAGCTGTTTTACACCATGACAAAACAAAATCATCATCCACTAAAAACTAGATTTAGCAGTTTGAAAGAACTGCTAACAGAAAATTAGCTGGAGACAACAGCATGATTTTGTAACTGACAGTGTTTCACTCAAATGCCCTAATTCATGTAAAAACAACTTAGGAAACATTAAACGTCTGATGCTCTTGGAAAGTGAAAGAGCATTCAGACTTTCAACGGCTGCTTAGGAAGAATGTGCAGATTTATTACATCATATATTTTTTTCCTCTTACAAAATTTTAAATAAGCATTGTGTCAAAACTGCAACCTCTTAAATAACAATAATGCTATAGTCTTCCTGAGGAGGGAGACACCAGCTTTTATTGGCAAGTCATTTGTATTTATTGCAGGCTGGAAGCCAGTAAAAAGGTTGTACAAAACTTTAACAGGGAATGAGATGACATAAGAAGGCCTTGAGCACTTTGGATCATCAAATACTTCAATAACTGGATATAGCTGTTCATACAACTATAAATTCATACTCATGGAGAGGGTATAAAGCCCCAATTGCCCTATGAATGGACTTTTTGTTGCCTTCTGGAAACTCATATGCAGATACCATCTGAACTAAGACCCAGGTGCAATACAAACTGCCCTTTGGCCCAACTGTATTTCCCCTTGAGGATGAAAATTTCCCTGTGTTGTAGATACATCCTGCTCATAACCACCAGAAACTCAGAGAGTTAGAAATTTACCTGGCAAGAGATTCAGCTAATCACTTGTGGTTTAACCTCTGCTGGCAGTTAAACACCACACAGCTGCTCACCCACTGCTTCCCCTCCTGTGGGATGGGAAAGAGAATTGGGAAGAAGAAGAGTTGAGACCCCAGGGACTAAGGACAGTTTAATAGAGCAACAGCAAAAGAAGAAAACAACAGTACTAATGAAATGATAGAAAAAGCAACTAAAAAAAACCCCAAAACTGGAAAAGCTCTACCTGTTCCCAAGACATCAACTTTCTCTGCTCCAGCTGCATTAAAGCCACACACTGAAGCAAGCTGAAAACAGTCACCTCTACTCTGGCCCAGCCCTCCCTTTATATAGGGGCATGGCTCAGTATGGTATTGACCATCCCATTGGCTGCTTGGGTTGTTTATCCCGGCTGGGACCTCTCCCAGCTGGGACCCCTCCCAGATGCTTGGGCCAGCAGCTGCTGGCAATAATTGACTCGACCCAAACCCAGGACATCACTTTACAACCAAAGGGTATGTAGCTTGGTCTAAGGTCTGTCACTGTATATCAATGAAAGGGTGATTCCTGACTGAGACTAAATTTTATTTATTCATACTCTACTAACATAAGAACTTGGTTTATTTTGTCATAGAGCAGCTGCTTTACCCTGGCTGAGGTGCTTCTGTATCTCCCATAGTGGCAAGTCCCTTCATCTGTGTGATCTGACCCTGTGTCTCTTAGTGGATTCTCCCGAGTCTCATCAAACTTCTTCCTGAGGAAGGAATTCAGGGCTGGATACAGAGTAAAGGAGCAATAAAGCTTAAGCTGAGGTCTGGCTATTTATTTTGTACAGACAAGTTGTGGCCCTGAAGAAGTCTTTTGTGTCCTAACAAATTGCAGGGGTAGGAGCATAAAAAATGCCCCCTTGTTCAAGGGTATTTTTATTTAGATCCTACTCTTCAAAATGCTATATATAGAAGAGTCTAGTTGCAATCCAAAGTTTGAAAAGTTACAGACTCTTACAGTCTCTGATGGATCTGAATTTTTCAGCTAAACAACATCTATGCTCTTGACCTGAGACCTAGATTTCACATTTCAGGAATTAAATGAGCATCATTTTCTGAAAGACATTAGACCAAGGCTGGGCAATCCAAAGGATAGCTTCAGGATTTAGATGAAGACATTGTCATGTCAAGGAGACTTAAAATCTGACATATCTTGTTTCTGTTGAAAAGCCAGACCCAGTTTGTTATACCACATTGTGGCTTGTTATGTGCAGGAGGCAAAGGAAAAGTGGAGGTTGTTCTGGGTTTAACATCTCTTACAAGATTGTCTGCAGTAACAGGGTGTAAGTCTCAGTGACCCAGATGATCTGGCCTTGTCTTATATTACTCTGTTCCAAATTTATCCTAAGACTGTGCCAAAAACCTGCCAAAACATAAGGGAAATATGTATGCCCTCTGCCAAACTGTGAAGCCTCTGGGTCTAGAGATACCTTGGATGTTTTGATTAGAGTGAAGGAGTTGAGCCTGAAAGAAAGGTGAGCATGGAAGAAAAGGGAAGCTGTTCCCTACCTGCTGCTGCAGAGATGGGGCAACTATCTGAGCATTCATCCTCTTTCCATACAGAAATCTCATTTTTTCTCAGAAGGTGTTCAATCTGAATTTAAAAAAAAAAAAAAGAAAAGAAAAAAAAAAGAAGAAAATTGTGATGAGGGTAAGGAGAGGAGGAGAGTCTTCTCCTTTGAAGATAATGTATTCAGCATCAAGGTGTTGAAGCCTTCCCATTTCCCTTGCTGCAAACACTGCTGAAATGCAGATTGTGTCCCTCAGGTGTGTCTCAAAGCAAAGTATTCTAGGACCTGGGCAGCCACTACAGCCACACAGACATGCCACAGCTGCAGACCTGAGGGGATGAGCAGAGAACCTTGCTGCAAGCACAGCACAGAGCCAGAGGAGAGATTGACTGATCTTGTTTCAGATCAGATGGATGGCTCTAAATGACCTGTAAAGACACTCCCTGAGCCCTGAACCACAACATTAAGAGCCAAGACACCACTAGCACTTCTGAAGTAGTTATTAGTGACTGAAGTAGCACTTGTCAACTGTGACTTCAGTTTCAAGTAATAGTTTAACAGCATCAACTTGAAGAAAGGTTATATCACAGTGTGTCTGGTGTGCTGCTGACACTTAAAGGAAATAATTGGTAGACTTAGAGCAGGGGCAGACGCCAGTGGTAGAACAGGAGAGGAGGTTGGATACTCAAAACAAAACTTCAACAATACTCTGAAACAAGAGCCAGGAATCCATCCTAAGCCCTGGCATAAAAAGCATGATGAAGCTGTAAGCCAGCCTGCAGAACGAGTTCTATTCTCCCCACTGTGAGATGTGCTGATGTGACATTTAAAGACTCATCTACAGTTGCAGTTTGTAGCCCTGTCCTAACAAGAGGACAAAAACATGTTGTCCCTTGCAATCCTTGGCCAGCTTTTTGGAAAGCCCATGTAATGCAATCTCCAGCTGATTTTTGGCTTCAGGACAGCAAAGTCCAAGAGAAAGTGTATGTCTGTATGTGTATGTGCTGTGAAGAAGACAGGAAATCATCTGGAATGAAGCACACAGTCTCATTTTACCTGTAGTTTGGCTGTGTGATGCTAAAATAGACGAATTAACATGCAAATCCATCAGTCCCTTGCTGTCATCACCCTCCAATTAGTTGCATTTGATTCCAGTGGGCGCTGATGGATTGTGTCAGCAGGTGAGGTCGGATGTTTGAAAGGTGCTCTGGCTGCCACGGGCAGGAGAGGGCTGCGTGTGTGCATGTTTTTCCCCTGTGCTGGTTGCTGGAATGATGCTGGCCTGCCAAAATAAAAGCACTCCTGTCACTCATTGGCCAGAGGGACTGATTCTGAACTTGTAGATCCTGCCTTTCTGCAAACATAGGTGCCAGAACAGCTGAAGTCAGGTGGGCTGATCCCCCAGTTATCAAGGTCAAAGTGTGGGTGTCTCAAACACATGGTTTGGAAGAGTATTTCTGGTGGCTGTCCCACTCTATTTATTCACCTAAGACCATTTCAAAGCCCTTTTCTAATTTGTATTATTTATTACCAGTGTTGCACAAGGCATCTCACAGTCCCCTTCACAGAGGTTAGGGAGCCTCTGTGCTTGGTGCTATAGAAACATAAAATCTTGTTCCAGGGAATGCACAAGCAAAACTAAGGGAAGGGGAACTGGTAAAAAAAGAAGAAATAACATGGTAACCAGCACCAGCATAAAATACAGCTGCATCCAGGGATGGGGGGCTTTGCAGACAAAATTCTTGCTCTAACATGGTGTGCGTGTTCTAGCCAGCCAGCCTGAGAGGGTGGACAGGATTCTGTCTCCTTGGCTGCCCCTAAGACCTGCTCCTGACTGTGACCAGCAGTGTTTCAGAAGACCAAGCTAAAGTGGTAGTGTGTGAGTGAGTCAGAAGTGTCTTTGAAGTGTAGTTTGTGTTTGTTGAAACAGAAGGACAGTCTTGGAAAAAGATCTTCCAAGGGAAGGAAGCCAAGACAGCAACAACTTGGTCACACCAATAAGCTACAGAAATTACATTTACAGAGCAGTTTTGAAAAACAGGCATGTGATCCAAATTGTACAGAAAATAGGATGTTTCCACAGATAAAATGCAAGTCATTTTGAGCCTCTGTAAGAGTTTCAGTCGTGTGGAGGATCAGTCAAGTCAGCGTCTGTTCTATTTGTTATAAATAAAACTCAGAAAGACACAGACACTTTCTGTATGTAATAAATTAGAGGGAGATGAGGAAGTAGAAGAAATTGATTACATTAGAACCATTAGTAACTGTAAGTGTGGGCCCCAGGTCATGAGGGAAAAAAGGAAAGCCAAAGAGGCAGGAATTTTTGGAGTGGAAAAGATAAATTCAGGATCATCTTAAGATGATGGCTCACTGTGAGTTAGTAAAGCCACTGCATGAAATTTCACATTTGAACAAAAGAAAACAAGTCTTCAGAAGACTTGTGAGTCGTTGTCATAGCAGTTGTACTTGACTTTGTATATGCAAATAAGGTTGCCTAGAGAAAAGTATGGGAGTAGAAGAGGAAGAGACTAAGGATTGGTATCTGTGAAGACAACACAAAATGAGAGGGTGGGGAGATGATGAGGAGCTTTCAATCAACAAGAGCAGCATCAACAGAGGGCAGAGTCACAGATGTTCAGAAGAACAGATTTCAGAAGGTAAGCAATAATGACAAAAATTGTTGATGGGTCGAGATGCTGGGTCTGGCATACTGGTGTTAAGTTTTGCCCAAGAAATATAGAAAAGTTTAGTTGAGAGCTATTTCAGAGAGATTCAGGCTGGGTACATAGGATAGGGAAGGTGTAGAAAACACATTTAGCAAGCCTGGAGAGAAGAAGAAACAGGATTTCCAGAAAGGCAGACAGAAACAAAAAGGAATGCATACAAAAGGAGGGAATAAAAGCATTCTGTTATAAGACCTGGAGAACAGAGAACAGTGAAAGGTTCAGTAGCACGGGAGAGAAAATGAGAGGGGGAACTAAACATCAAGAGCAGAAATTAGACTTCTGGGTTATAAAAGTAAGAAAAAAAGAAAGATGTCAATTATTGTGATAGGACAGGGAGGAGGAAGGAAAAAACAACCGGATTCAGTTTAACTTTCAGAGAAATCAGCAAGAGCCTCTACACTACTAGAAACAAAGACAAAAAGGGGAAAGTTGAGGAAGAAGTAAAAAATGCAGTTGGAAGAAGATGTAAGAGATGGGCTCTGGGGGCTGGAGGAGAGGAAGAGAGAGGCATCATCAGGAGAGAGGAAGAAACTGACTAGAAGTAAAGCTGGAGTGGACCTGATAACTGTACCAACGGAGGACCAGGATGAGACCTCTCTGAGGAGGATCGAGGAAGCAGAATAGACTCCAGCTCCATTTTGACTAGGTCATTGAGTTTATTCTAATAGCAGGGAACAACAAGAAAAGTATTTAAGCTACTGTTAATAATAACATGCTATTTAACTGTAACAATAGTACTCATGGTACCCTGAGCATCACCAGAAACATCATATGTTTCTGCTGGGTTTGATTATCTTAAAAGAGAGCATGCCAGAGAAACTTAAAAGACTCTGCCACCTTTGGCACCTACCCCAAATCAGGCCTGCAAATCCAGCCTGTGTCTCATTCAGACTGAGAGCTTCTGTCCTTGAAATGTTAAACTCATTATCTAGTAGGTGTGGACAGTCTTGTGTCTCACAGAGCCGGGAAGAAATTTGACATGAGTATGTCACAGGAGGGGGGAGAAAAAAACAACCCAACTCCTGAGAAATGTTGAGAGCGCATGTTTTTTTGGCAGAGGATACCAGCCAGACATGTCAGCTGATAGCATCCATAGAGCTGGAAGACTGAAAATGAACTGCTTTACAACAAACAGAGATTTCACAACTGAAAGAGGCACACTGACATTTATATTAGCTCTGTTTGACATGACCTGATGGGCTGGGTTGGAGCAAAGCCTGTTGCAATATCCACCCACCTCTATCCATCCACCCTGGAAACAAAGGAGATTGTACACATCTTCTTGATGCTCTTTGCTGCAGGAAGATCTGCTCCTGGGCCAAATGCTCAGCTAATGAGGTAGTGCTTTTATCTTCACCTGATTGAGGGGACCTTGTGAGATGATGGCCGTGGCCATCAATGCAAGTCTTGAGATGCTCCATCTAGAGAAGAAACATGGTGGGGTAAGGAAAAATTCCCCTCCTCTAGGCTATTCTGCACCTTGACACTGAGCAGAATGACTCCTTTGAATCAGTGGAGTTACCTTGATTTACCTGACAGTAGTAAGGAGCAGAATCCAGCCTAATAAATTTTATCAGTTTTATGGGGTTTGCGTATGAGAGAAAGGGAAGACCAGACCCTCAGTCCCTAGGGCTACTTTGGGGGCTGACTGTCAAGGTGTGTTTTTTATTGTGTGTACTGCTTGTCTGATGATAGGAACTAAATTGAGAAGAGGCTCATTTCTCACAGGCCACTGAGCAACCAGAATGTGCTAACTGTCATACGTAGGAAGCACTCAGGTGTCGGGATTGTCAAGAGAGAAAGTGCAGCGCTTTTTATTAACTGCAAGAGCAATCAGCTCTGTCTGGGTCTGCTCAGTCTTGTGGAAACACATAGTTCACACTGGGCAATGCTCAGAGGCTTAACACAGGTATCAACGCTGTGCCTCCAGTAATAACTTCGCATCAGAGCTGTTGCATTACGGACTGGTGCATAGTCACAGCTACCCTTGTGCTGCTTGCCAGTCTGGTCTCTTGAAGGCATTTGCTGAGTCTGGATAGGTTGAATATTACACCATTCCAGAGAATATTTAAACTGTATTTTTTTCTTGCACTCTAAGGTCTTCCATGGTATATGATCTTTGCACTGTTCAAAGCCTGAATGTGCTGGTTTGAGCTCAGGCCTGAGCAAATGTGTCTGCTTCAGGGTTTCAGACCAGAATAAGTCACATGGAACATGGCAGAGGGACCTTGAAAAGAAAGGGAGTGATGAAGGTGATTTCCAGGCACTGGTAGTCTTTTTCTAAAGTTAAGGACAGGTCCACAAAGTCCTCACCAGAGGGCTATGGAAATACCCCCAATTTTCTTTTGTGGGTGTTCAAATCTGATTCTGATATTAATTTGACTAACTTGATTTAAACCAAAACTGGTTCAATAATAATATTTTTTTTAAAAAATCAAATCACACTTTTGAAAAATGTTTCTATCAGCAACATCTGTACCTTTTGCTGGTGATAAGAAGGTCAAATGTGGTCCAGATTTCATTTTCAGTCTGACACTGCGTCACCACTGGACACTGTGAGAGGAGCTTAGGGGCTTTCTTTTCTCAGCTGGGAGATCTTCAAACACCATGACACAAAGCTGTGATCACAAGGAGATCCCTGCAGCATGCATAGGAAAGAGGCCAAATACCCCTTAAACCCCTAAGTTCTTTCCTTGCTGCCTTAAGGTTACCAGAAAAAATGTTCAATCTCTGTCAAGGAGTCAGTACCTACGTGAGAGCTCGTACATATCAAGAAGGATGGATGTGGGGAAATTCTCTAACCTGTTGCCTCAGCTGGAAGTTTTCTGCCTGAAGTGATCAGTCTATTACATTTCCCTAACATAAAACCAGCACACAAATAAATATTTATGTGTGGAAAAGTTCCAATCTGTTTACTTCACCGCTTTACCCAGGGAAAGCCCTGAGAAAAGCATGAAAGCCAGAGGCCAGCTGGGCCAGCAGAAACGTTCACGGCTGGCTGGTTGCAGTGTGGCACTTAGTTGCAAACACAGAAAACAAACCACTGCATCAGAAAGAGAGAAAGGAAACACGAGGTTCACTTGCCACTGAGGTGGCCGAGTCCCTCCCCTTTCACATGGTCAAGGATGCTGAATGTCCCTCTCTGATAACCCTTCTCTGGATGAAATGCAGCTCCTTGGAGCCCAGCGTGCAAGTCCTGGGCTGAACAGAGCAGGCTGCATGTTTCGAGGAGAGGCAAAGTGACACGTCGTGTCTTCAGAGAAGGGTTGGTCAGATGTACAACGATTTGTGCCCTTAGCAGGTGCTTCAATGTCAAAGGTATTAAAGCTGGTTATTTTCAGCACAGTGCCAAGTGCTGTACAGGCTTGTTCCTCCCCTACCCCCATTCTAATTAAATTTATAGGCAGCGACTATGAGCTGGGCGAAGAGTTGAGCTGTCAAGTTAAGAGAAGAGCACCAGCGGAGCAAAACCCTCCAGCTGGAAAGACAGAGTTTCTGATGGTGGCTGTACTTTGTGGAAATTATCTCTGCAGTCTCATCTCTCTGATGTTTCCTGATATCTCTCATCTTTCTGTCTCTCACATACTCAGGTGCACACACCTGCACAGAGGCATGTGCCCGCTCCGTGAGTTATGTGCTATAGTGCCTTGCTTTGGTGGAGCTGTTTATACAATATAGCTAAGGGCTCTATCTTTCTGCCAGCTACATCAGTGTAAGGCAGATTTCTCCAGCAGTGAACAATCTTGGTCACTGGTACAAAATTAGATTCAGTAGAAAGGTACAAAACTGAGGTTACAGTGAACATTTCTTACAGTTTTCACCTTTACATTAGACCATCCCTCCAGACATCAGTACACCAAAGGATCTCTCTAACCCTGGCTAAGCAGTGACTCCAGAAACAACAGTACCTTAAGGGATGAGGCAGCACCTGGACCTACAGGATTTTTTTTTCTTGGATTGTCCTTCAAGAATTCACCTGGCCTACCCCTGCCTTAGACTGGGAGAGGTGATAAGATCACAGTCAGCAGTAAAGTGGCAGCATGCCAAACAAATATATTTTCTACAGCCCTTCTGAGGACCGCATTAGCAAAACAACTGCAAGCTACATTGTGGTGTTGCCTGCACACCATGTGGAAAGTGTTGGCTGGTCTCTGTGGTGCAAGAGATCATTTTTTTTCCCCTGGCCAGATTAACAGAGGATAACAATGCTGATAAAGCTGTCCCATCCAGAGGCTGCTCAAAATGTCACCAGGGAAGGGGGCTTGGTGGAGGTTTGTACACATTCCCGTTGGCCTTGAAGCAAATTAAACAAACAGCAGGGTGATGCCATCATGATTTGTACATCTCCTGAATAAGATACTGCATTGAAAAGCCCAAATCTGATCCATTGAGTTTTCAAAAGCAAAACTCCCTCAACCATCTCACCACCACTGTAATTCCTAAGACAGTTTTCTAAAGCTGTGAATAATCAGGCAAGGGTGAGGGGAGGGGACTGAATAACAAAAAGTTTCTTTTTGGGGGTGCAGGAAACCTGCAAGAAGTCCTGAGTGTCCAAAAGAGATAGGGGTGCTGAGGGAAGATGGAGTTCTTGCAAACTCAGGCATCAGGTTTTTCCCTGTTGCTATTTACTCTGATTTGGAAAACAACAATAACAGGAAACCCCATAAACCCAAAACTGCACAGCTGACAATGTTAGAAATCTTTCTTTAGGTACCAGCAGAAGGTGATGCAGAGAAGCAAGTTACATGTGATGCATTGATACACTCTTTAAGCAAAATCAAGACTGGGGATCAGGGGCAGGTTTGGTCTCCCAGTGAATGGCTAAGGTTTAAGATGCTCTGAGATATAATCTGGACAATTTGTCATCCCTTTCTCCCCCACAGAGAGGATAATTAACACTGTAAAATGCAATAGGCTCCATGTACCCCTTTCTGATGTCAGGGGCCCATTTTAAGGTCAATGATTGAAATGCTCTGGCGGTGTCAGCTGAGCTTTTGCGTCTGTTGCTAGGATTTTACTCACCAAGGACTTTTAAGACAATGTAAGTTCATTAGTTTACAAGAATATATAATTACCCATCCAAACTATACCATGTTTCATTTGCTACTAACCTTCTGATTCACCTAGGAAGGTGGCAATGAGTGCATTTGCTAACTGGTGATTACCAAATTAGTTCCATGATAAACCTTTTTCAACACACCTTTTAGGAAAAAAAAAAAAAGTAATATGAATAATGAGCTGATCTTTTCTTTCAACACATTGTAATTTTTATTCATTTAACTTGAGCCAATTTATTGGGGTGGTGGAGGTGAGTAGAAAGCTATGGTGAGGGCTCATATCCCTCTGAACTCAAATTGCAAAAGAGGCAAACAACGGAAAAATTGGTGAATGTAGTTATATTTTTTAATCCACATCAATTAGAAATCCACTTATTCTTTGTAAAGTCAGGGGATGAAGCCTGGCTGGGGGAGGGAATAGGGGGTCATGTATAAATTGTCTCCCAAGGACCCCACTGAAATTTCCATAGCATTCACCATATGACACTGATGTGTGAAAATTGACATGAAGATTTGAAAATTGGGACTGAGGGAGACCAAGCATAAAATAACTTCAATTTTGTGCTCTCTCTGTCTCTCGGAGGAATAGTGCAGTGAACTGACCAACACAACACAAACAAGCGAAGGGGAGAGAAAAAAATATTCAGGGAGAAGGATAGGAGTTATTAAAGAGAAAACACACTCCTCACTCACAGAGAGAAAGGATGATCAATGGATTTAGTCACAGAGAAATTCAAGCAGAAAATTGCTGCTGTTTTTTATCTGAGAGGCAGAAAGTTTAACTAAACCAGAATTCTCTCAACTCACTCCAAGGCAAACAGTGAAGAAAACCACTGTATTTTGAAACAGAGGGAGAATTCTGTGTGTGTCTAAATTTCTGCATGTGATTTTACAATGTTAAGATGCCAAGTGAATTGTAATGTAGAGTCCTCACCTCCAGAAATCCTCAATATGGAAGATTTAATTCTAGCTCTTATCTTTCCATGGGATCCTGGACTCTGTACACCATCCTCAAGGGAAAAGACTTACCAGCTCTTTTCCCATATTCAGAAGGCATACGCCAGAGTGGCCATTGATATGATGATGCTATCAGCTTGCTGTTTATGATCTGCCATATATTTTGAAACCCCACCAAAATTAGAAAGCCAACCTCTTCTGCTGTCATTGTCTATCAGGCTCGAGATAGCTGAAGCCACTAGACAGCTGTTGAAAGGGAAGTCCTGCTTCTTCAGAACATGGGTAAAATAATCAGAAAAATTGATTAGGAAAAGGACAAATCAATCAAATTTTAAAGTTACAGGTCTGTCTCCTGTAACCTGGGTCTTAAGGGGTTAATCGTTTTGCCCTGGACAGGTTGGTTTTGCTATATACATTTTCTCAGTTCCTGTTCTGGATGATTCTGTAACTCTGAATGTGGTTTTTGAGGACTAAATTCTGGTATTCTGGAGTCTCTTGCTAACACTTGTCTGCATCCATAAAATCAGCCCAGCCTTGGGACTGGCCTTTACCTCTTCCAATAAATAGATCGCTATGAAAAGGCAGGAGGCACCAATTTGTGGAAATGACAGCAAAGTTCATCTCCTGGAGTAGAACTGCTGTTCAGGAAATAGATATCCATAATTTTCTTAGCACTGGTTAGGTGTTCAATAGTTCACAACATTGGGCTGTAGTTCAGAATGTCTATCAGTGTTAGTAATTCACTTCAGGCTCTCACCAGGACCATTCAACCCTGCTGCATTGTGATCCAGGCCAATACTCTACCTGTAAGCTCATGGAGCTTTTGCAAAACCCAGATTTGTTATAACCTTGGCCCTAAAATTGCACATCTGATCTGGTGTACTCTATATAAGCACTGAACACTCACCATCACCAGGAACATTGTTCAGAAGGCTTCTTGCTAGCGCTGCTATTTCATTTTTGGATCACAAGTTGTTTGATGGTCTCTTATCCCAAAGGCATCTGCAAGAAAATTGAAATGCAAGTCTAAACACTTCTGCTACCTAGTTAGTGATGAGAAAGAAACACAGACCATGGCTTTAGCTTTAAAATTAATTGTTCTCTAGTTACTGTAAGTCCTCAGGCCATTCTCAGTCTGACAGGATGTACTGCACAGTCCTGAAGACTTTGCTGTCTCACCAGACTATTTTTTCTCAGGCTTGCTTACTTTATTTTATTTAGCTTTGTGGCACATAAGGTTTCTTGTGCTTGCTGATATGATGATCTACAAGACCAGTGTTCACTTGCTATGGATCTCATTTATTACAAAGTGAAGTATGTAATAATGAAAAATAGCTACAGCTATTTCTTCTCTCTCCAGGGTATCTCAGCACCCTTACGGATGACCGCACACAGAGGCAGCACCATAGAAACAAATGGAGAGGAAATGGCAGTGCACTGTTCAAAACTGGAGGACTGAGTGCCTTGGTCAAGAAGCAGACTTGATCCATAGCTTCTATTGAAGGCATATTACAGAGGGTACTGAAAAAATATATTTTTAATTTTTTTTTTTAAACAGCATGTGGAGCAGATGGGCCTTGTAGGAACTGGGGAGCAGAAAGGAGAATTCTGTTATAATAGCCCATAGGAAGCGTTTGTCAGTGAACACCTTGAGCACTTTCAACAGCAACCAAAGAAAAATGCCCCACAATTCATAGACTAACACAAGACCTGCCCATCATTGGCTCTTAATGCTCTACTGACCATTAAAACAAAGCATGGAAACAATATGAAAAGGTTGTGCAGGTAACTTCACAGTGTAACACAGAATGCCAGGCTTATTGTAAATACTGGCACTGGCCACACCAGAGTTAGTTCAAATTAAATGTTGGGATCTTTAGTGAAACTTCTGAGTTTCACACACTGACTGGCTTTTGTATATTTTGTAATTTGACTCATCTGATACAGCTATATAAAAGTAGGTGGTTTGAGTTGCACTCAGAATATGGTTTTGAACTTTCTACAACTAGGAAGTTACATAGAAAAAAAAAAGGAAATTTAGAGTTTTCCAAATGATCACCTGATTCTTGCAGCTGAGGCTTTATAGAATACAATAATAATACTACAAGAATTCACAGCACTAGAACAACAACAATTCTATTAATAAGGAGTTAATATTATGCAATCAGAAAATAGAATGCAAGACCACAGTAACTAATACTTTCTTTGCTTGCTTTTACCAGCCTGTTGTAATACACTGGCCATGAGCCAGCTTTGCCTTAAGATATAGTTCCGTGATGTGTGTGTCTCAGAAGCTGTCTTTTATTTAAATACTTAAACCTAGTTTTACTGTGCCTGAGCATCAGGTTGATGCTATCTCCCTTTTAATGAACTCACATTTCAAGTTACTTCTAATTTACAAAATTGTGAGATCAGAATTTAGCCCAATACTTTCATTAACACTTTTCAATTACTCAATCAATCATTCTAAGAATAAATTCTTAATTCTAATAATAAAAAGAATTATATTGCTTATATTTCCTTGTCTATAAATCCTTCTTTATATTTCAAAAATAGTCTTTAAAGTACTTCAGTATCTCACCTTTAGAACTCTTTTAGTTTGTTTATGATCTTCATGGTCTTTTTCCTCTAAAAGGCCCACTCATTCCAATAAAAAGGTTATTTAAAAAAAGAATTTATGTATAATCACAATACAGATTGCATCAAATGCTTTAGAACATACATATAAGGCACTCCTGGCTGGTTACAGGCAGTTGGAAGATAGTTGTCTCCCTGTGAAGTTCGAGATGAAACATTCAAATAATAAGAAAATAAAAAGGATAACACCTACCTTAGAAAGATCTTCAGAAGCCTGCTGGGGAGAGTTTGAGGAGGGAAGATCGGAACGATATACTGCCATTTTTGAGAAAGGATGGAAGAATCGCCTTGATTACTACCATGGAGAAATGTTTTCAAGGTTACTTTCAACTTGCAATAGTAGCAAATAGTTTGCAAGCTATCTTGAAGATTTTAACTAGAAAAGTGATATTCACAGAAGCAAAAAAGACAGTTATAAGCTATCTGGTGCAGTGTAACTGGCACTCATCCCCTGCCACAGAGGTTGGAACTGCATCCAAGCTCTCTCGGAGTATGACACAGGGCATATATTGAAGTTGGAGGCAGTTTAGTGAAAGCTCATTTTCTTGGACTATATAGTTCTGTCAAAATGTAAGAGCTTCACAAACAGCTTCCGAAAGTAAAGATGGAAGAATAAAGTCCCCATAGTTCTGATGTCCACTTCTATCAGTTTGGAAATAGAGTAGCTTGATGTTTGTTTCTAGAGTTTTTTTCTTATATGTATATTTAAAATAGAGTATATATATATATTTATAACCCCACAGGTTTATATTTACACATATATAGGGGGGTTTATATACTTATGTATGTACATATGCATGAGTGTAGAATTTTTCCTTTATTGGAATTTCGTGATTGGAATATTTCCTTTATTGGAATATTTCCTTTCTTTTAAAATTATTTTTTAAAGACAAAAAGGAGAAGAAAACACTGTTTGTAGCGTGAATAATCTTAAACTTCAAATATCTCAGACAAGAAAGCAGATTAAACTCAAAATATTTTCCCAGACACTGATCTGCAACAGAGTAATCAGACTTCTGCATTTAGAAGCAGAAAACAAAGGAAGAAACTATCTGACTGTCCTTAAGTACAGGATAACATCCTGTACTTAAGTAGGGGTAACATCATAAAGTTTATAGGAGAAACACCCCTTCTTGGTTTGTATGCATCACATTTTTCTTACAGACAGACAAGGCTTCTTAAGGACATTTTTGGTATCTTAATACCTCAGTCTTGTTCAGTGTCATTTCTGAATGAGACCATTGTTGAGGCAACAGTGAGTTGCATAGCTCCATCAACCTTCTTTAATTTGCTTGGAGATTATGGGAAAACCTCTATAAATCAGTTTTATGACCTCATGAAAAACTTACAGTTGTATGGCATCACTTGCATGAATTATGAGGTAGCCACAAAAAGGCCCAAAGATGTCAAGGACACCGAAGTGAAGCTTTATGTACCCTGGGACACAGCATTGCAAATCTACCCTTGGTAGAAATACCACAGGTAGGCATGGAAGCTACAACTGTCTCCTAAACACAAGGCACTGATTTGGAAAGGTTGGGAAGGAATTGTTAAAATAGTCTTGATGAGAGTCGTTAGTCTGAAGACTATTAGCAATTTAGTTCTTCATTAGCATTATAAAAAGAAACCGAAACAACAGAATGTATACAGAACAAAACTATATGTACTTAATGAAAATAGAGTCAAATCTTTTTTTTTTTTAAAAAAAAAAAAAACAACCCAACTTTTAAAAATATATATAAGTTTACACAATGTCTTTTGCTAGGAGATTTCTTCATACAGCTGCAGTTGCAGCCACACAGTCTGTACTTTCATGAAACAGACCTCCAGTTGTTCTTTCCTGGAATTCTTTCTATTTTAACAGTACATCTTGAGGGTTTGTTCCCATTTGTCAAACCATCACTGAACTTCATGATGCTTCATAGTATTGTAAACCTAAAGCAAAGCCTGAATTTTGCATGTTTAGATGATAGCCTTTAGAGATGAACACCTGGAGATCAAGTTCTTTGGTGAGTTCGAGATAGCCATACATATCTTGACTATTAGTTAGGCGGTTCTATCAACACCAAAAGACTTCATAACATCAAGCTGATTTTGACACTACTTCTTTTTGGAGGAAAACTGGAAGAAAGATTCTGACTGTGCTAAAGAACCCATGCCAACTTCTTGAGGGGATAAAATAATATTTGGCTTCACATTTTAATATTCTATTATATACTAGAGAATCTAGGAAAAATAAAAAATTTTTAAAAAAAAGATAAATAGAAGCAAAATATTTTTATTTTGTCAAAACATTATTATTTTCTTTTATTCATTGTCACCAAATGAATCTTATGATGTTCCCTGGCATGACTTGAATATTCTCATTGTCTCTCCCATTCAGAAAGGAGCCAGGCTCCCAAATCACAAACTGCCTATGTTGAATCAAAACTTTGCCCTCCACTGAAGGCAATAATGCTCAGCTTAGGCAGCTTCAACATAACCCTGCTGTGTTGGTGTCTCAACAACAGAGGAAGCAGAAGGCCCCAGGCTCAGCCTGTGTGAACCTCAGCCAGGCTGATGTGCTCTCAGTTCCCCTCTGTCCCCACAGGCCACTGTGCAGGGAGGGGGCACAAGCTCTGTAGCACTTATGGAAGAGTATATTGTTGGTGCAGTGTTCCTGTGCTACATCAAAGTGTCCTGCAGCTGCTGCAGGTGGGGTCAGATGCTCTCCCCCTGTTTTATTCCCACCTTCCCTGCTTCTTGTTCTCACTGCAGATATCCCTGGGACTGCTCTTACACCTGAGCTGTGCAGACTTTTAGTGCAGGATATAAGATATCTGAGTCTGGTGTTGTAATTTAAATGAGCCCATTTTCTGTTTTAACAGGTCTCAGTGTTTTTCTTTGGTGAAGAGAGCTGAGATGGATAGAGAGACTTGCTGCCTTTCTCCCCTCCTGAGGTCTGCTCAGCTTGCTGTTTCCACTAATCCTCTCACTCAGGCCCTGCTGTTCAAATTTCTTCTGTTTTTTTGTTGTTGGTTTCTAGGGTTTTTTCCTCTGCCATTATTCCAGGTGGTTACCCATCCCATTTCACTTACCTCAGAGTGTCACCAGGCTGCTGCCAAAAGATCTTCTGTTTTCTCTCCTGTTGTGTTCACTCTTTCTCTTTTTTAACTTTTAATCTCAGCCCTAGGTGAGGTGTGCTGAACAGTCATGATGAAGCTTTCAGGATGTTAGAAAGTAAACTGCTGGAAGAGGTCAGCAAGAGCAGAAACCAATAAAGCACAAGAAGGAAGTTTGATACGTAGGAACAAAGCAATTGGTAATGATGTGAAATAGTCAGGTCAAACGAGGGCTGTGCACAAATGAAAAGATTCACCTCCAAACACCTGAAAAGTTTACCTAACCTGCTTTTCCTTGACAGGAGCTAGTCTGTTGCCATGAACCACTGCTAACAGCTTTACACCCTGTTTTATCTGCACATCTCCAGACACACATGAGCATCTGGCCATCAGCAGTGGGATGGATTCTTTTTTCAAAAGAAACTCCTTAAATCCTATAAGCCTCCTGCTTCCTTTTCTCTTTCATTCATCACTGCTTATTACCTGAAAGGTGTGATTTAAGACTAAGTTTCCAATATCCTCTGTTAGCATCAGTAAAGTCACTGAATTCAAAGGGATGGCCTCTGATGTGTGGGATTGTTCCATGTATAGGTGGCCTTCTTGAGCTCCTACTTAGCCAGACAGCAATCAGACACTGCAGCTCCCATTAGAGCAAAATTCCCAAATTGATAGGCAGGGCAGCTTGCCTTTTAAAGATGGATTTTATGTCTGGATCCCCTAAACTCCTAAACTTACCTCGGGGGGGGGGGGGAAATAATAACAATTAACTGCCACTTCAGATTAAGTAATCTTGATGTTTAGTGAAGATTAAGATTTTTTTTAACCAGTGAATAATAGTGAGAGTGAGACAATTTGGCCACAGTACTGAGCCTGTCTCCTCTCCTTTTTTCCCTTCTGAGGTAGTGACAGTGCAAGAGGTGACAGTTTCCCTCCTTTGGCACTTAGGAACTTGCAAGCCAGGGCCCTCCTCTGGCTTTGCTCTTGGTACAGGTTTGGGCAAATATTTTCATGAAATTTCCTTAGAAAGTAGAGCAGTTCCCATTGTCTCAGTTTCATTACTGACCTCCTAAGGAAGGAAGTGCCCCAGTATTTCCACAACGGCTGCGATAGATTGACCTGAAGAGAATAAAATTCCTAAAGCCTTGCTCAGATGGCCAATTCAACATAACTTTTCCCTTCTCTGGGAAGGCAGCCAGCCTGCCAGCTGCAGCCCAAGCCACTCCTTAGTGGACCTGGAGGGCACTTTCCTACACCTCAATGAGGGTAGCCTTTATTAAAAGGAGAATTACAATATTAATAGGAAAATTATTTTCTTGCTAATGACAAAGAACTCAATTTCTTCAGACTTGGAAGCAGTTACATACCCAACTATGCCAATCTCAATATTATCTCAGATGGGTACTTGTTCCCTGGAGGCCCTTAGGGGAACGACCTTATGTCCCACTACCTTTGATAAAGCACTGCCTGCATGCATATAAATCAATTAACATCATCAACTTATGCTAATTTTGAATTTAGATGGCATGCTGGAAATAAACAGGGGTGTTTATGCCTGTCTAGAAAAGAAAACACAATGACAGGCTTCCCTCCTTCCCACTGTACACACACAAACACACCCACGCTGGTGTGCACAACACACACAGAGAGATCCAGAAAACCCCTGCCCTGCAAGGAGCCTTCACTTAGCCACTTGTGCTGCCTTTGTTTTCTAGGGGGATTTGGATAAGCAGAGAAGCCAAAATAACATCGTGTGACATAGAAACATCCCTTGTCAGCCATTTGCTCTCTGTTTTGCTACTGTGTCATTCACATTCTGATTTTTGTTGTTGCTCTGGTATTGCTTGCTTTAATTTAGGATACTCTGAGGGTTGTGGTGTTACCAGACAGACATAGAAAAGACATTTAGAAGTGGAAAAGGTCACTCTATTCATGAAAATGGCTTCCTTTTATCATAGCCTGACTATCCACAAGGAATAGCACATCACAGCCTCCTCCCGCCCCACCAGAGAGCATGACTTACTGGTGTTAGTGGTCAACATCCATGCCAAAGCATCAGGAACGGGCAACAGCAGGTCATGCAGCTGTAAACACATCCAGGAGGGACAACAAGCCTCAAGACACAAAGGAAGATCCAAGGAGCCTCAGCAGCCTTTGTGATCAGACTGAGTGAAAAATTCCCTCCTGACCTCTTCATGGCAGTCAGGCAAATGGGTCATAGATGGTGGCCAAGAAGTAGCAACAGGCATCCAGGGAGATTTAAGACCCTACAAGCTCATCAGCAGAAGGTCTTTGTGTTTTGTTCTGGAGGACTTCCCCTTGCCCAGGCTCTAAGTCCAGACAATGAACTGAGTATGAGGGCTACAATCAGAGAACAAAACACTTAAGCATATGACACGTTTTAGTGTAAGACATGCAGAACTATGTGCTGAGAAGCTATTCTCTGCCACTGACATATCTTCACGACAAACATATTCATGAACTAGGGATAATTTTTATCTCTGATTAAAGCTGTAAGCAGGCACAACTCTTTCCCAGTTGACAGCTCTGGGCAAGGAATGGATATGGCAGAAATGTCTAAAATACAAGTCAAGTTAATTTCCTTGGATCCTGCAATTCTCATCAACATGGGCATTTTCTGACGATCTGATTTACTTACCAGCAGTGCCCAGCCTTCTATGCCAAGGCAAAGAAAAACAGAGGACATATGCTGAAAAATTTGTAGCATGGTCCTCTAATCAAGCGCTGGCTCCATCCTGTATCCTGTTATAAATTGTAATCTTACATTGTGTCTACTGTACACATGTCATTATTCTTTCCTCTGGTATCCCAGGCATCTCTGCCTGATTGCATTTAAATACTTCTTTTAAGTCATTATTGGTTCTCCTCTTAGTTATACATTGCTTGGCTTGGTGGTTACTCGTTTTCCTATTAGTGAGGGACCCAAGGTTACTTTTATTCTTCATATCAGAGGAGCCAATTAACTTACAGCATCCTCCAATGTCATCCCAATAAATAGAGGCAGCTCTAGCCATATTTCCTTCCACGGGGAGACCAGGATGTTCAGCCAGTTCCGAACTCAGTCTTAGCACTTCTTCATGGTTGAGATATTCAGAGGATGGTCTCAGCTGAAACACTGACCGCTTGCCTGATTACTGTGTGTGCCGCTTTCCTCATTACTTTTCTATTATGCTCAGAAAATATGTGTATCCCTTTCACTCCCAGCCCAAAGAGACCCCATTTCTGGGCAATATTAGGATGAGAATATCTCCTGTAGGAGGGGAGAAGCTAAGGGCTTTTTAGGTTTTTTTTGTTTTGACAATAGCATACACCCACCTTTTTGTCTTTTGTGCAGCTTCCCTCCTTCTTCCTTACAAATCCACAAAATACCTTTAAAATTATTCATCTTCCATTTAAAATTGCTGGGGGCTAGGCTGGCCCCTGTGCAGTCCAGAGCTAGGAATTAAAACACTGAGCAGCTTTCATGGGAACAGCTGTCCTAAAAAGAGAGTGAGGCACAGGCACACACTAGGCACAACCCCTCCATAAATAACGTGGCTCCAGCCCTATTAAATATCCTCAGTAAGACTCACTAGGAGTTTTGGGGAGCCAGTCTATTCATTCAAGATGATATAGTTGAGCAGCATGAAGCTTCCTTGCTGCTTGGGGGCAGAGGAGCAGTGCCAGAATCAGGCAGTTACACAGGGATGCAAACCACTGGAGAAGCAGCATTTATGGTGGTCTCCACCTTTATGCATAGCCGTGCTCTGTGCTTTGTCCTAGTTATTCTAAATCTTCATCCTTCAGCACGGGGGGGAAGGTGAGACTGGTGCAGGTGGTCACATTCCTGGGGACAGGGAGAGTTATATGACTGAAAGTTGGCCAGGTCCTGCTGTTGCTTTACACCATCGCAGCTGGTAGCACTACATCATCCCCGCAGCGCCGGGCAGGTGCCACGGCGCTTGCAGAGGGGGAGGGCAGGGATCAAGCACAAGTCAAGGTCATGAACAGAAGCAGCCACACAAGGGGAGTGTGCATCACTGGCAGCAGGGAGCCTGCTATGTGTTGAGCCTAGAGAAGCTTGGAGAGGATGATGCAAGTGTGGGACTATCCAGCTAAAGCCTGGACTTTTCTCTAGAAATGGGGAGACAATGAGCCATCCTTCAGCCAGAAAAGCACCGTTCTAAGCAGACTGCTGGAAAGGAGCACACTGAAGTGAAAGGCAAAGAGGTTCGAGATATGTTGCTGCAACAAACATACAGTGAAGGATAGAATGTGAAATCTTGCTGGCCAGTGGCAAGAAAATCCTCCATTTGTGAATCTAATAGGCATGTGGTAGTAGTTGAGCCTTCCCATCTGGCCCTCCCGATTAATCAAGAGCCTCTAAACCACAGAAATCTCCAAAAATATCCATTGACAAGAGCTGAGAGTGTTGAGAGAAAGTAAGACAACTCCAACTGTGTCTGCAGAGGCTGTGCTTGATGCTAACAGGTGGTGACGAACATCGCGTGATTTAGAGCTCAGAGGGGAACAGGAATCTGAAAGATCAAGTATCTTTCCAAGACACAGACAGACTTTGGAACCTGAATAATAGGGCTTGAAGTCTTCCAGGACAGAGCTGCACATGAAAATGGGGAGAGGAAATGGAGAAACTGGCACCTGCTCAGCATTTCTTGCCTTCAAGTCCTGTTCATTAGAAACAGATAAAAAAATAAATTGTCTCACCTGATACGCCAACCTTTAAAAAATAGAAAAATACAAATCAAAGTCTGCTTTTGCTCACATCTTAGATCAGCATTCAAGCACCATTTCTTACTATCAGTAGTACCTTGCATCCTTTACATGTTAAGTTGCAATGACACCCGTACCCACACCCTCTACAAATGTTGACTGGCAGGGCGAAGACTGGCAGAAGTAAGATCTACAAGTGATTTATGAATGCAATTCAGTGGCTCTTGCCAAGATGCTTTATAAACAGCCTGGTTTGTTGAATTTCTGTACACATCATTTCTTCAAAGATACAAGCAGGTGTCAGGTGCTCTGCACTCAGAGAGAACTCTGCAAGGCACCAAGGAAGTGAAAGAGAAGCTCTGGAGAAGAACAATCATTTCCTCAGAGTTGCAGGGCTGAAGTTAGCAAAGGAAGAAACTCACTGGCTTGGCAAGCCTGGATTTTGCCACATGAAAGCAATTTTGGACTCCCTTACCACTGTCCCTGACAACCTGATCGGTTAACACACCCTGTTCTTCTCCTCTAGCAGAGAGCTACCTTGAAAATAGTTTATCCATCTTACAGTCAATATTAAGCAGCAATATTAACCACCTCAGCCTCTCCTATCAAACCCAAGGTAAATGTGATCTGAATTGGTGCTGATGAAGATCGTGTGGGGAGACTGCAGAGAGCAGAGAAGAATTCGTTTGCTTTTTCTATTGTGTTAGAATGAACCCTCTGCAAAGAGGACGGTGCAGCTTTAATAATATAAAAAAAAAAAAATTGAAAGAAGGAAAGAAAGAAAAAAAGAAAGAAAGGTGCCTCAGTTGTCTCGGCAGCTGATCAACAAAGGAGCAGTCGTGAGCTGTAACCTCTTGGAGCTGCAGTCTGGAACATGACACATGTCAGGCTATGATAAATGGTGCGGAGTGTGTGCAATTTCAAGCGCAATGCCCTTGAGATGCTCAGGACCCCGATCGCAAATGTTATTGTTAAATTAAACCTTAAAGGAAGGATTGGAAAGGGGAGGGGTGGGTTTGTGCGTGCATGTGCGTATGCGCGTGCGTATGTGTGTATTTATTTATATATATATATGGGGATATGAAATGCACAGAAGAGAAGGGGAAAATGGCAAGGTAAAAAGAGAAAAACTTGGTATTTCTTTAATTGAATTGTGTATCTTCTAGGTCTAGCTGAGCTATGGGAAAACTTCAGGCAGGATTTTCTCTCCTACAGACATTTTATTACTTTTGCTCCGTCACAATTTGATAGCTAGAGATCAGCTAAAGTAGGCAGGTGTGAGATTGGAAAATAAATATATAAATAAATACGTACATGCCACAGATGAGCAGTTTCTGTAGCTCAAGTGTTCTGTGTCCAGGTACCTTTGAATCCTTATAAGTGAAGTTTCAGAGAGTATCAAGGGGAGCTGCCAGTCTCTTGAGGGATTGTTTGTTAGGTTGTTTGTTGGTATGTTTGCTCTTTCTGAGGCAAATACTCAAGCTTAAAAATCTGTTCTGTGAAACAGGCAGTGCTCACAGCCACAACACACTGTGGGGAGTGCAAGGACTGAACTTTCCAAGTCCTCCAAGAAGGTTTCATACCCAGCCTGCACAAATGGCTCCAACAAGAGCAGCATGTCATTCCTGTGGTGTAAGCATCCTACTACTTTTCTTGTGGTTTAAGAACTGGAGATGAGGCAGAGAAACTGAGACATGTTTTAGACAAGTAATTGCAACATTACAAGTCATTAAAAGGTATGGGATAGAGAAGGAGACAGAATGAGTGAGAAAGAAAAATAACCACCCCATACACTGAATAGCCTTTTGCCAGGAGAGGTGGAAAGGATAGCTCCATATGCTTTACCCTCTGGCTTCTGCATTGGGTGGGCAGAGTGGAGAGCAGGAACTGGGTCTCCTGAGGTCCCATCTCTGCAGTTTCCCAGTCCTTCCTTACTCCCTTCAAAGAAATGGCAACCAACACGCCCCCAGTCTGAGGTTGTCTCTGGTCACCTCAGACCTGGACCTCAATCTGTTCCTCTCTCGTCTTCCTTCTGTTGCCTATTTTCCGTCTTCCATCTTTCACATATGCAGAGGAGTCTCCAGTTTTAACTCACCCAGATTCCTCAAAAGTCCTTTCTTTACCTTCTCCCTTTCCATACGCCCTCCCCCACCACATCCATGCTAAGTGCAATTAGTGTAGGCAGTGCAGGAAACACAGTGGAGAATAGAGCTGTGTAAACGAGGGGGAGGACACGGAGGGGGTGAGGTATGGGGTGGGGGGGGAGCTGGAATGTGTTCAAGGGGAAATGCTTGCATGACTCGTGTAATTGAAGGGAAGAAAGAAGCAAATGAGCAACATAAACCCTCCACTGGAAAAGGAGATGGGAAAAACCTTTAAATCATAATGAAAAGAAAATGAAAACAAGCAGTAAAAGTAACAAAGGACTAGCAATGACTCATTAAGTAAAATATATTGTTTCTTCTAATTTTTTACCCAATCCAAGCTAAACCCACTGGTCACAAATGACCAGTGCTAGAGACCTATTTGAAACACTTACGACAAGGAAAACAGGTAGCAGAGATCTGGCTTCACCAACAGTTACCCATCTACTTATTGCTCCTGTTTGCCTCCACAGTAAATAATTGTCCATTGGAACATTTAAAGGGACACAACAGCATTATAACCATGGCTCAGATCTGGGAAATATAACAAATGCAAAAAGCATGTTAGATACCAACGTACTAAGATTATTATTTTTAGAAGGCATCTTACGAACATCCTACGGCTTGTTTTGTACTTTTTGGCTACCGTTGCCTAGCGTCCAGGAAAAGTCAAGTCCTTTTTCGGTTCTTTGGAATATTTTCCCCATGTTTCTTGTTATTAAAGAAAATAAACATTAGACAAAAGCAGACTTTATTGTATCTATAAATAATTCAATGCAGATGGATTCATGGAAAATACCAGCAGGGAGATTTTCAGAGAGAGAGAAAGAGAGGAATGCTCTGAGGTTAGATGCTGAGGAAAACAGAAGGGGTGAAACCTCAAGAAACTGCAAGATGTATTGAGAAGAACAGACACAAACAAGAAGGTAACTAATGAGAGGTAGCTTCAAATAAAGGTGATTTGGAAAGACAAACCAATATTTTTGAAAAGTGTATATTCTTTAGCTATGAGCATGGGTGCTTTTTACCACTGAAGAACAGATGACATTTGCTATGTGTCTTGGGAGGGTACCAAAGAGTTGCATTTAGAACATATCTCATACTAGTGTGTTACCTCTCCCAGCTTTCTCCTTTGGGAACAATTGGTCATTGTCAATAATGCTAATAAGATTATGTAATCCTCCATCTAATTGCTTTATGTGATGACCCATACTCAGGTATGCAGCGAAGCACTCATGCAGTCCTCCTTTACAACCTTGTTCACAGTATCCTCTGGGTTTGGAAGCCCACGTGTTTCATGTGGATGGATGACACACTGAGATATGTCTAGAAAATAAGCTCTATCAGTTGATAAAACTTGCTAATATTCAATTATCTCCTCATCTTAGAAAACACCTTTTGCCCTATCCTTGCTATTGGCTTTTGCAGGGTGAGGAGAGCAGGGGACAATGACTGTCCCTAAACGTCCATAAATACATAACTAGCCAAATCTAGATGCATAAAATCTACAAGTATTCCTGTACATGGTGCTTTTGGACCAAGTGATTTTTTTTTCATTAGTTGAACCATGGCATGGTAGAATTTATTCTAGTTCTTAACATTTCAGAGATCTGGGCATCCTTTCCAACAACAGAGCTTGTATACATGCTACCAGTTCTGGATTACATTTGTAATCATGAGACATTTTTAAAACTACGCTTATCTTGGAGAAGGAGAATCTGGCAGTATTTATATATGAATATTTACACAGCATTCCATGTGATTTTGAAGAAAACAAAGTTCTCTAATGATCACATTCCACTAGTATGTGGAGACCAAAGGTTTTAAAGGACTAAACAATTCCCCTTCCCCCTTTCTTGTCCTCTATTGCCTGACTCCTCATTTACAACTCCCACTATTGTTACCAGAGTTCCTCAACCCATTTATTTTCTCTCCTCTGCTTATCTACCTGAAGCAACATCAATACAGAGCCACTGCAAGCCGCAAGGAATATAAACATACTCAGGAACTCTGAGAAAGTAGAGAAGTAAACTGATGTCAGAGAAAAATGAACATGGAGAAAGGCTTATCCCACAGTTAGGAGGAGCTGGTGAGGAAATGAGTGGTGGGAAGGAAGAAGGACATTTATAGGAGGAATGGAGCAACTTTGCTTGATTGCAAACAACCATTTCAAAGCCATCAATATTGCTGATGTTGCAAAAGAAAAGTCCAAGGCTTCCTCAAGATATCGCTTCTGCTAAAAGCCACTTAGGAACTTAGCTGGAATTACTGAAGCCAGCATAAAGCAAATAAACATGGTATATGGGATACCTCCATGGACCATGTAAGACATACGAGGCCTGTTTGTGCAGTCATTATTTGGAAAGGAATTGCATTTCTGTGATATAATTTGGCTCCTTCTTCAGTGCATAACCAAAAAGCAGTGGATACTAAAGAGGAAGGTAGAAGAGCTGGAAAAGAGGTCTGGGAAGACAGCTGAATCTGTCTCTCTTTCTCAAGACTGCTCATGAGAAAGGTGCTGCAGTGATGAGCTATCTTCTGCAAACACAAGGCATCGGGAGAGAGAGACAGCAAGGTTTCCAGGGAAGAGAACCACCCACCTGGAGATGGGAAGAAAGGTTTTACTTCGGACTTGTAAACATTTGAGAAATAAAAGCAGAAGCAGAGGGAGAAAACATCTTCTTGCCATTCTGCTCCTTTGTCACACGGTGGGGGAACAGGACATTGTTCTCCAGCTGAACAATGCCTGTTCCCACCACGTGCTATAGGAAAAGAATGCAGGATTTACTTTGCTTTATTATCAACTCTGTGCAGTGCAGAGATAACTGTACAGGCTGGTTGGTCCCTGAAAAGCAAAGACAAATTTTGATCAAAATTGGATTACCGGGCATTTCATTTCTACTTAAGAATGGTTCTGAACTGATTTCTCATTTATTCAATATGCAAAAAAATTAACAAAATAAAAACTATCAAGACTGAATAATGCTGCTGAAAAGAAAAATTAGGCCCAAAAAAATTGCCTAAAAATAACTGGACTGTAACAGCCCAAGTCAGATTAGCTTTAAATCTTCTTAAGAACGATGAAGGCTCTTGCAACCAAAGGCAAGTTATTTCATTAGGCTGATTCTGCATATTTAATTCTCAGTTGTCCAACTTAGTGAAATATTTTTTGGTTATCATGGATAGGTTTTTCTTGATATATAATAATGACATTACATTTGGTTTAAAAGTAGAAGTCCACAATCAAGGCAATCACTGACTATTAAGGGCTCAGTCAAGTCTCAATCACACTGCGTTCAAATAGGTTAAAGGGAGATGGCAAGAACTGCCAATCCCAAAATACAACCCAGCCCTTCAGCCCATCATGCAGCCAAAGGAATAGTCCTCTCTTGACTTTAGCAGACCCTGTGATGGAAAATATTTCTGTCCAAAACATAATTGGCCTGTAATCTGGGTAAGCTATTCAGAGCGAACAGTAGCAAATTTAGCCTTTTCTCCTGTTTGCAAATCATCCATGTACGGTCTTTGGTTTTTTTTTAATGCCTTTGCATGTGTTTGTCTGGCAACTACTATATATAGAAATATTTCAGCAGTCTGGTGACATTGATTATGCCCTGTATTATCTACGATAGATTGTGGTATATGACTGGTCCTCCAGGTTATGATGCAATTTAACCATAGAGCATTTGCTAAAAAGCCAGTGTAAAATGTACTAAATCAGATCCTTATGAATTTTAAAGCCTAGAGTCTGATGCTCTTCCTCAATCTGCTTACCAAATCAGCGTGGCTGCTCCCAAATTAAAGTGCAGTGCCCCATAAGCAAGAAGATCAGAATTATGAGCTATCATAATTCTATTTCCACTTGTAAATTGTAGCTGATTCAGCTGTAACCTGAAAGCAGCTTTTTGGACCACGGTATTAACATTTCCAAGTTTCCTACCATTGCCAACCTTCTGGCCTTCAAAATCATCCAGCATGCCAGGCTGTGGGTCCTGAGCTGAGCAAAGTGTCTGCCCTGTGCCTAGTGAGAGGCAAGAAAAACATCCCCTTTGATTTAAAATGTTTATTTTATAACAACACATGTTTATAATGTGCGAGTGTTTGTGAGGGGATCAGATTAAAACAAGGTTATAAAAACTAAATGGGGAAAAATCTACATTTTTGCCAAACTGTAGAAATCCTGTATATTAAGGGCAGATAGAGAAGCAAATTCCATGTAGAGGTTCAAGGGCTCTGCTTGATGGCACAAAAACTTCTGAGAATGCTTGCTACCCTGTGCTTAATTTGTTCAAAAATTACTGCTCAGAGACCTGTTTTCACCTCTCCACAGAGGAAATACTGCACATCTGGTTATAGATCACTCAAAAACCTCATCTCCCATTCACCTGAGTGCCTGTTTATACCCACACCAGATCACTCCCCTCTCTGCTGATGCCAAAAGGGCAGAGCCAGGGTTGTACGTGTCTCCCAGGACCAGAGCAGAGAGGATAGAGGGGTGCCCTGCAACCCATAGTAGATATCCATGTAGATGACTTAAGGGTGTCCATACATTCATCATGCCCACATGGACATTCAGGCAAGAGAACAGTTGTTCTATAATTACAAAGAAACTATTTATTACCTGTGAAGTATCTGATCCTCAAGTATCTGTTGGGGAGAGTATTGCAATGGGTCATGTTGACTCCTCTTGTCTTGATGTTTGCTTGTATTTCTCCCCAGGAAGAAAACTTTTCTTGCTAATGTGCCAGTCTCTTGGAACAAAAAAAATAAAAAAAAAATAAAAATTCCCCTTCTGCCGACATTCCCTTCCGAGTCTGGGAACCTCTATTGTCTTTTCTCTGGTAATAAATGATAATAATTAAAGGCAAATACACAATAATTAGTCACACTAGGTTTATCCATCTGGCATACCTGTATCTCATCACTGTGTCTTTGAAACAGATGACAAGCACCATATTGCACAACATCCTGCTAATGGGTCTAAGCAGGGAAAAAGAAGGTAAAAGGGTTATGACAATAAAAAAAAAAAAAAAAGAAAAAGGAACAAAAATCTGCAACAAGACTGATATACAGCATTAAAAAATATAGTGGTGGCTGTCAAGTTATAAACCACTTATTGGCAGAGCACTTATTAATAAGCACTTATTGTGCTTTTGAGTAGGGGTTAGGGAAACATGCAAATATGCAACACTCCTCTCAAACTATCTCCTGCTTAAAATATCTGAACTTGACAGAACCTAGTGTTGAAATAAGAATCATTTCCTGGAAGATTTTAGCTGGCTATGCAGATGTATGGGGTAAATTTGAAGAGCTTTACCTGGCTACCTGAAAAGTTTGGGTTTCATTCTGAAGATGACAAGTTATAGACAAAGTGATCATCTAGTTTGGTCCCTCTTCCCTACATTGATTGATGCACACCAGGAGTTTTTCCATTTCTGTCAGGGCTGCCTAAGAGAAGGCAGAGTGAAATTAATACAGCAAAGAATTTTCAACAAATATTTACTCCTTTAAAAAAATGATCATACAAGGCTGGCATTTGATCTCTGGGAACTGGTGAGAAGCAGAGATTTACTTGTATAAATAATCACAGAGAGCCAATTTCAGTTGCCCGTATTCAGATTTCGATTAAACCTCCACTAGAGCTTCAACTCTCTTTCAGACAGACAGCAGAAACTTGCGTGCAGAGAGACGATTTTCTGGTTGTAATGATTTTCTAGTTTCAGTGCAGTCATGCCCAAGACAACAGCAGTGGAGCTGGGCCCAGCGATGTTACCCAGCTGCATAAAAAACAAAGCAAGCAAACAAAGGCAGTGCCTGACCAAAAGCCTCTGCAACCCTGATATAAGCATCAAGTGATTTTCTGCTTCCCTAAGTCTAACCTCCCCAAGCCTTACACACCTGAAAGCTACCAGCAGTCTCTGAAGTGATAAAATGTTTAAAAAAGTAAAATAGTATTTTTAAAAATCACTATAAGATAAAAAAAAAAAAATAGACCATTGGTAATTCATACTCACTACTCATCCAAGCTTCAAGGCAAAATCATGCTTCAGTAATTTCAAGCTGATCATCAAACTGCTCTGTAACCTTCACTCTGTGAAGATTTGTACCTGGCTGGAGTTTAGGTAACATCTCAACTCCATCTTTGTGATTAAGGTACCTGTTCTGTAGGTGTTATTGAGCTACAAGGTGTCACAAGTTATAGGGTGGCTGATGTGACACCTGGCAGCTGAAATTCCTTTGTTGGACATCTTGGTCTCAGGAAGAGAGTAACAATGAACTTGGCCAAACTTACCTGCACTTAAGCAATTAATCCAGGCATCTGTAGAAAAGTTAATGCCAAATTTGTTCATTTTCATACAGTACTTTCAGCACATTAGGACTATACAAGAAGAAAACAACCAAAAAAGTATTTTGAGTGAAGGGAGTTTTACGGGTGATGCTCTCCTAGCATCTCCTCCTCAACTCTGTACCTTGTAATGTACATGACCCTAATATAAGGAATGCCTCATTTGTTGTCACAACAGACTTTTTCCTCACACACCTGGAGATTATCTTGCACAAGAATTGCCAGCTCAGAAGCAATTGCATTACAGCCTAGATAAGCCCACTGGTGTGCATCACACACAATACACTGCGATGCTCTTGCAATTAGTCAGCAAATGAATTGTGTCTCCTTCAGTCTGCTAAGTGCCATAAGACTCTACAATATGTAAAAAGAGAGCAAAAGACTGGAGTTTGTTATTAGTTCTTCCTAGGTAAATTAACTGGGAACAGCTTCCTGTACATATTTTCTATACAAAGAGACCTTCTCTTGTTTGTTTCTCTCTTCCTCTGGACAGTCCCTAGTGATGATTTTCACAGCTCTTATGGAAGCAGCTCATTGTTCTGCAGAGACTTAATTAAAGTGTACTTCCATGTGAAATTAGGCTATTGTATTTATTTAATCTTTATGATAATTGCAGTACAAGGGCTGTGACTGTCTGCATCCTACTCCACACACCCACAGCTCTCCCCACCCCACTGTCACCACTCCCTGAAGGAAATGGCTAGGCATTCTGCCCTGGTTGAACTCCTCATCTACTCAAGTGATGCATTTGAACTTTAACCCGTGGACAGCAATATTTGCTCGCCATGCCAGCATCTTTCATGGATGAAAGGTATGCTGGAACAGCTCTGGAGAAACATGTGTTGCTTGTGGTTTTCTTTTCCCACGAGCTGGATGATACTGTACTGAGATCTTGCAGAGCTCCTGTGGTACTTCACACTTTGTGGGCCAGTCCATAGGTCTTTCCCAGGCTGGTTTGAAACTGAGAACTCTATTGGGAAAGTTTTTTTCTAAAAATCAAGAGTTAAAAATCTATGAATTCCAGCAAAATCACCTGCAATGTTAAAGATACAATTTCAATAAAAGCACAATTGCCAGGTATCAGTTATGTCCAAATTTTTTACTGTGCAAAGCATAAAATGAGGTTCTGGCACTTGATCATTCTTGGGGGTCATAAAGAATGACTGCAATTTGTTTTCAGAACATTTCCACAATGAGATGATTCTGTTCTTCAATGATACATTAGTAAATTGAAAACAACATCAGGTTTCATTGATTCAACTGTGCCTGGAAATGGCTGAGCAGAGTTGCAGTGAGGAATAAAAATCAAATACATGTAATTAAAGCCTCCAAATGGCCTGATGCCAATGTTATTGTCATTTATTATTTCATCCTCAAATGAGCTCCCAAAAAGTTTGTCCTAAGCTGCCCCAGCAGACAGGCAATACACCCCTCTCTGGACCATACCTAAAGTTCAAATCTGACTGAAGAGAGCCAAGTCACTACAGGACAAGGAAAGTTGAGGTTTCTGAGCCACCACTGTAAGGATGGAATTGTATTTTCTGTCATACTCTAACATCCTGTTTAAATTAATGTTGCTGCAATCCTCTCACACAGAGAGGCTTCATATTTAACCTACCTTTTCAGATTGGTTGATTAAAACACAAGAGTCCAGCAGTTAATAAATCAGGTGTCTGAAGCACAGATTATAATCCAAGGTTTGTACAGAAATTATCTTGTCTGTTCTCTGCCAGGTCTGTATTTTACACTATTGGTAACCTACACTTTCTTTCCTTATGAACCTCTTTCATACTGTCCCACAAGACTCTGTGCTGGCCCTTGTGCTTGTGAAAGTCTGAATTGGCTTCCTCTTCTAAATCAGCATGAGAAGTGAATTATTATTGCAACATCATCTCACTATCGCTCAGATTTACTTTGATTTATCTTCAGGCTGATCCCAATAGCCCAGCTCTGCTTTCTTGCTGGGTGGATGTGTTGATGCAGCTATTGTTTCAAGTCTAGTGGTAGACAGACCATCGCTGTGCTCTCTCTTTGCAGTTTGCTGCATAGTTCCATACTGACATAAGGGACACATCCACCACTTTGGAAGAAGATATGAGAAACCTCCCCACCCCCACAAGGCAAAAAATGTAATAATGTGTCCCCACTGCAAAAGTTTTAACAATCCTTTGGGCACAGAGAACTGTTTCAACTCAAGATTTTATAGCCATTCAAAACTTTTTTAGTGTTAACTCTGACTATTCCTCTTCTCCATGTAGCTATCCTAATGCTGTGTAGCCTGACTGACAAAATCTTCCAGAAAAATTAACTTTTCTGACACTACAACACCTGATTTAGTATTTCTTGTTCTGTGTTAATTTTTTTTACCTATCCTAGGTCCTACATTTGCACACCAATGGAGACATATTCCAGTCTGAGAGTTTCCCATTTTAGGACATTACCAGATTTAGCAGGTACCTAGAATAACCAGAGATCTTTTTTTTTTTAAAAAAAAAAGAGCAATCTGCTCTTTTGCTTGTTTTTCCCTGCACTAGGATCGGTTTCTAGGTAGGAGAGAATTTGGGGGATTATTTGTATGACTTCAATTTAACTTGGTTTTGCTCCGTAGCTGTAACCTCAGCTATCTGCAATCTGTTCTTACACATTCCTTCTTGCGCAGGTCTAGGAAACTAGGGCATGAGCTCAGCATCCCAAATAAGCTTCCACTTTGACCTGCAACCCCTCCTGAGTCTACCACCTCAGACCTCCACCGCATTTTTAATTTCTTTGTTAGTACAACGTCTCCTTTCCTCGGTTTTGGACTCCAAAGTTGCTGTCAGGAAAGGCAGAGATGACAGTTCCCTTTGATGCAGACCTGATAATATGACTGCACTTGTTGGCATATTGTACCTACAGTAGCATAGGGAATGCAGCTGAGAGGATATTTGATCTTCCAAGACTAGCTCTTACCATCCACTTTTTTACATGGTTTATATACACCCTACATGCGTCTGAGCAGTGCGACATCAAGGACTGATCTCAAATAGAGATTGGCAGTGTTTTAAACTGGCCAGTGTTATCCTTCAGCCCCCGAAAAATGCACAGGGCCACACCTTACAGGGTCTAAAGAAAAGAAACAGGGAAAAACAAAACAAAAAGCCCAGCGACTATGAGCACGGGCAGAAACTTCAGCTCCATTATCACTCCCCTTCATCTGCTCAAAAACCCTCGCTGCAGGGGTTGTCATGGTGATGCAGGTTTGACCTCTCACTTTTTACTCTTGCAGGAGCTAAAAAGGTAAAAATGAGCCATTCTGTCTCAAATGAAAATCAACCTCCCTCGGTGAAAGGATGCTGAATCGCATTTCCCCTTTGTCAAACCCGAATGTTTCCATAGGAGACATAGAAAGAAAGAAATAACCATCACTGGGCACTGAGAGGTATCTCTGGGTTCAGTGGGATGTGGCAGTGACCATGGAAGATGGGGCTTGGCAGGAGCAGTCCATGCCCAAGTTTCCTAGAAGTCGCAAGGCACTATGTCTCTCATTTCCCCTCAGCATCTCCTCCTGTATCGTGGCCAGCTCACTTCTCAGCCAGTTTAACACAGGGTTTGTGTTTGTGGCAGCTCTAGGGCAGAAAAATCAAACTATTGATTGAACTGTGTAGCAGCCTCATAAGGCATTATTAGCAGCCTGCTATAAGCAGAACCAGAAAGGGTAAAATCGTTTATTTTTATTAATATTCTTGAGTGTTGGGCTTTAGCAAGCCTGCTGTTTGGCCAGGTTGGCAGTAAGGTGATGGCACAGTCTCCTTGTCCTTGAATAAAGCTGGTAATTCACATGGAGGGGCTGTGTTGGTATGAGAGGGTGGCCTAATTTATTGGGCTAGAGTCCTTGTCTGAAGCACAAGCTGAAGTAATCTCCTTCTGTCGATTACTTTTGAATCTAAGTCCTCTGCTTTGATAACCAAATCCTTCCCTACTTGCTCTTTCCCTCCCTCCAGTCTCTCCACCCACCACTTTCACGCAGTGCCAGGGTAGCTTGACATGTGAAACCAGCATGACTTCAAATCAAATATTTGGGTTAACGACAAGCTGGCCTTGAATGAAACATATGAAGAAGCTCTGATGCAAATCCCCATTGCTTAGCATGTCTCCATCAAATCTTTTCCTGCAAGAGAGTCTCCCCCAGTTCTAGCTTAAAAGAGAGTTACTGAATTTGTTCGACAGAATAATAAAAAAAAAAATGGAGGCATATATATAAATAATACACACACATATATATATATTTTGTATGTCTGTGTGTATTTATATATGACTTATATATATCTATAAAGCACCAGCCTTAAAATTCTACTAAACTGCAACTGAAGTCTGGAGTCATATAAAGTTCAAATGTTTCCCGTGATTTCGATATTAAAAGTTTCTGAGAACCAGTGTTTATGGACCTGTGTACCACTGTAGAAGGTCCTCAAGACACCAGACAACAGGAGTTCTGCTCATGACCAAACAGACCAGGGATCACCTCTCTCAACACCCTTCATCCACACATCCTTGTTTCTACTTTTCTCTCCTTACAGATGAATCTTTAGTGAAACAGACGGAGTCTGGTGGTCCTTCCACCCATCCTGTGCACACTCTGGTGTCAAGGTCATCTCCCTCAAAGGTTTCATGCATGAGCCCCTGAGCTGTTTTAGCAGAATCAAGGCACCAGCTGCCTCCCACATGCTTCAGAAGCACAGCTGTGCTGAACACCCAATTGCTCCTGGCCCAAGACCAACTATCAGTCCAAGCCACGGGACCACACTGACCTACAAGACCTTAACTTTTGCTCCTTTGCAAATCAGCAATACTCCCTGAGGCACTACTTGTCCAGCACTTCAGTTAGCCATTTCAAGTTCTTTGAGAGCTGAAGAATATGTGAAAACCCCTGCCATGACCTACCTGCCTCCTTCACCAGCCTCACTGGTGCATGCAGACCTTCCTCTCCTCATCACACAGGCTGGGATGTCATCGTTATAGGTGTCCTGCTGCACCCTCTAGCTCATTTCTGGAAATAACTGCAGATTTTTCCTTCAAAGCCAAAACTTCCTTCAACTCCAGCAGTGACCATTACTGCAAAAGTCACCATGACCTCTTAATTCATTTGGCGGAGTCGCGTCATGAAGGGACACAGTAGATTGCTTCTTGATCTCAGCTAGCAGGCCACTGATGCCCTGAATGATGAAGACAGATGGTATGAGTGCCAATACTTCAAGACTATCTTGTGGAAGGGCATTCCACAGGTTAATTATACCTGTAAAGCTTCTTCCTTTACAACATTAGAGTCCAGTAAGTCCAGTTTGCCTCTGTAAAAGATGGCTGTCATATTACACAAAAGCCATTTCTTCAGCACAGACAGGCAGTTCCTGAGAAAAGGGGAAAATAATAGAAAATTATCTCAGACATCCCCCTTTGTCTTAATTTCAGCTATACCAGAAGTAAATCCAGCTGTTTAGACTTACTTTGTGGATCAGAGGTAAGAAGGATTGAAGTATATAATGTCCTAATCCTGTTGTTTTTGTATTGTTATACCCTGGAAATAAGATAGTAGAGGGATCTTAGGAAGGTGCTAACTTCTGTATATTTATGATTACTAGGTTCAGCCCTGAAATGCTAATTAAAAAGAACTTCCCCACCACCACCAATTTCTGTCTCTCTCTGCTATACTGCATTTTTCACATCCTGAAAGATGTAAGTCATTAGATAAATGACTGCCAGTGGAATGCTAGAGCTGCAATGTAAACTATGAAGACTAAATCCATAAAAAAAAAAAAAAAAAAAAAAAAAAAAAAAAAAAAAAAAAAAAAAAAGAAGAAAAAAAAATAAAAATCCCCGAGATAGAAGTTCTGCTTTTCACATTTAAATGTACTAGTTATCAGCTATTCCTGTTCACAGGGCATTAAATACATGCTGTTTCCTAAGCCCTGATGCAGTTCTAACTGGACTCAAGCTCAGAGCTAAAACAGAGCATATTTTACAAAGTGGTGCAATGTAAAACTGTCATCTAAACATCTCTACTCCTTACTAGGTCTCTCTAGGGCTTTCTCCAGAGAATTCTGCTTCTTCTTTATAGCGTCATCATTTATGTTTTGTTTATTAGTGGAATGAACTTGTCAGTAATTGTCTTCCCACTAGCTAACCCTTCTCCCAGCTCCCCACATGCTCATCTCTCCAGCTTGGGTCAGACACAATGGGGAGTGTTCCTGCCAAAGCCATTTCAACATCAGCCGTTCAGCGTGCTGCAGGGCGAGGAGGTCACTCCTGGAGCCTCACTNTCCCTCCAGTCTCTCCACCCACCACTTTCACGCAGTGCCAGGGTAGCTTGACATGTGAAACCAGCATGACTTCAAATCAAATATTTGGGTTAACGACAAGCTGGCCTTGAATGAAACATATGAAGAAGCTCTGATGCAAATCCCCATTGCTTAGCATGTCTCCATCAAATCTTTTCCTGCAAGAGAGTCTCCCCCAGTTCTAGCTTAAAAGAGAGTTACTGAATTTGTTCGACAGAATAATAAAAAAAAATATGGAGGCATATATATAAATAATACACACACATATATATATATTTTGTATGTCTGTGTGTATTTATATATGACTTATATATATCTATAAAGCACCAGCCTTAAAATTCTACTAAACTGCAACTGAAGTCTGGAGTCATATAAAGTTCAAATGTTTCCCGTGATTTCGATATTAAAAGTTTCTGAGAACCAGTGTTTATGGACCTGTGTACCACTGTAGAAGGTCCTCAAGACACCAGACAACAGGAGTTCTGCTCATGACCAAACAGACCAGGGATCACCTCTCTCAACACCCTTCATCCACACATCCTTGTTTCTACTTTTCTCTCCTTACAGATGAATCTTTAGTGAAACAGACGGAGTCTGGTGGTCCTTCCACCCATCCTGTGCACACTCTGGTGTCAAGGTCATCTCCCTCAAAGGTTTCATGCATGAGCCCCTGAGCTGTTTTAGCAGAATCAAGGCACCAGCTGCCTCCCACATGCTTCAGAAGCACAGCTGTGCTGAACACCCAATTGCTCCTGGCCCAAGACCAACTATCAGTCCAAGCCACGGGACCACACTGACCTACAAGACCTTAACTTTTGCTCCTTTGCAAATCAGCAATACTCCCTGAGGCACTACTTGTCCAGCACTTCAGTTAGCCATTTCAAGTTCTTTGAGAGCTGAAGAATATGTGAAAACCCCTGCCATGACCTACCTGCCTCCTTCACCAGCCTCACTGGTGCATGCAGACCTTCCTCTCCTCATCACACAGGCTGGGATGTCATCGTTATAGGTGTCCTGCTGCACCCTCTAGCTCATTTCTGGAAATAACTGCAGATTTTTCCTTCAAAGCCAAAACTTCCTTCAACTCCAGCAGTGACCATTACTGCAAAAGTCACCATGACCTCTTAATTCATTTGGCGGAGTCGCGTCATGAAGGGACACAGTAGATTGCTTCTTGATCTCAGCTAGCAGGCCACTGATGCCCTGAATGATGAAGACAGATGGTATGAGTGCCAATACTTCAAGACTATCTTGTGGAAGGGCATTCCACAGGTTAATTATACCTGTAAAGCTTCTTCCTTTACAACATTAGAGTCCAGTAAGTCCAGTTTGCCTCTGTAAAAGATGGCTGTCATATTACACAAAAGCCATTTCTTCAGCACAGACAGGCAGTTCCTGAGAAAAGGGGAAAATAATAGAAAATTATCTCAGACATCCCCCTTTGTCTTAATTTCAGCTATACCAGAAGTAAATCCAGCTGTTTAGACTTACTTTGTGGATCNAAAAAAAAAAAGAAGAAAAAAAAATAAAAATCCCCGAGATAGAAGTTCTGCTTTTCACATTTAAATGTACTAGTTATCAGCTATTCCTGTTCACAGGGCATTAAATACATGCTGTTTCCTAAGCCCTGATGCAGTTCTAACTGGACTCAAGCTCAGAGCTAAAACAGAGCATATTTTACAAAGTGGTGCAATGTAAAACTGTCATCTAAACATCTCTACTCCTTACTAGGTCTCTCTAGGGCTTTCTCCAGAGAATTCTGCTTCTTCTTTATAGCGTCATCATTTATGTTTTGTTTATTAGTGGAATGAACTTGTCAGTAATTGTCTTCCCACTAGCTAACCCTTCTCCCAGCTCCCCACATGCTCATCTCTCCAGCTTGGGTCAGACACAATGGGGAGTGTTCCTGCCAAAGCCATTTCAACATCAGCCGTTCAGCGTGCTGCAGGGCGAGGAGGTCACTCCTGGAGCCTCACTGGCAGCCTCCTGAGCCCAGAGGTCACTGCCGGGACCAGGGACCAGTGACCAGGGTTGTGGTGGTCATATCCAGTGGCTCTGCACTACAGAAGCAGCACTTGCTGAGATGGAAGGAAACTTGGCAAGCAGGTTACCACGGAGGCAGGGTACCCTGCCCTGCATGACTGACCCAGCCATGAAGCTGGAGGAGGTGTCTGATGGGTTTCCCAGGACAGGCAGCTGCTGTGTGGCTTTGCAGAGCAAGCTCCTGCAGGTTTGGTGGGCTGGTCTGTAAGGCTGTTGTTCATGCCAGAAACCCTGAGACATGAGAGTATTTCTCAAATTCGAGGATTCACCTTCTGATTCCGTCACTCTAAAGCACCAGTTTAACCCATACACTTCCTGGGCACGTCCTATAGATGCTCCATCCTTCAAAAAGAACACGGTTTATTTCCTCCTGATATTTTGCTTTTAACTCTCAGCTTCTGCTTTCAAGGCTGTGAGGATATTCAAGTCTGAGTTCTGTCAGATATCTCCTGTGATTTTTAGGTAAACCTCTGAGGCTCTGGCTAGCTGGGGAAATTAGTGACTAATAAACTCTTGCATGAAGTTGCAGCAGATCAGCTACTCAGGGCAGCACCCCATGAATCTGCTCCTGTCCTCCATGGGGATTCACTGTGCGGAGGACTCGCTGCGAGTTAAGAGTTGCTGCATGTCAGCTGATCCATGGTAACTGTCTGTCCATAGCAAATGTGAGATAATTTAAGGGAGTTTAATCCCTTTTCTTTGCCAGTCCACATGATGAGTTTGTGCAGGGTGGTTAGTGCACAGTAAATTCACACCGTAATTTACTGTGTACTAATTTCCCCAAGCTTTTAATTTCACAGTGTCTCAGTTTCTTCATCTGTAAAAGAGAGATAATAAATACTTCCCTTTCTGGCAGGAGTGCTTGAGATCCTTCAGCAGTAAACATAAAAGCAACCATTTAAAAATAGTTAAAGAAAGTTAACTTCTGGTGTAAGAAGTTATTTGTGTCTGATCTTATACTACAACAGCATGAGACTAGAGATGGAGACAAAATTTTAAAAGTAAATAACTCTCCTAATGTGAAAAATAACTGGGATTAGTTGTGCAGTCCACAACAATATTTATAACACAATTGCACTTGCAAGCAGTTTTAAAGCTTTCTGTTTCAGTGCACCTGTGATGGCTTTTAAAGGGAACAGAACTAAAATGATGTTTTTGCAATGAATATGCACTAGACTGCTTGCTTTAAAAAGAAACAACACGTGTCAGGAAGGTCTAAACCTTGACTTTCTCAGGAGGCCCTAAACTTTTTAATTATTTTTTTTTTTTGACCAAGTGATGCATGAGCAGACCCAGAAAACAGTGTGTTTTTTATTTCAGATTTTTCTAGACTGTAATAGCTCAAGGGTATGTGCTATAAACTGGAGAAGTTGAAGGAGACCCATTTTTTTAAGAGGAACATGGTTTGGTTTCTGTTTCCAATTGGAATATTTGTTTTAAACTTTTCTTTTAGAGGAACATTTCAAAACCAGTCACAGTTTCATCGATGACTATATTTACATTGTAATCTCAGTCCCTGAGAATTGTCTTATTCATTCTGGTACAGCCGAGACATCAAAAAAAAAGGAAAATTTGCCTTTAAAAATTATTCTTCATGCTGAAATTATGAGAATATTACTAAAATCTAAAGAACATTGAGTCCAGGAAGCACAAGGAAAACCAGAAACTTTTTTTCATTAATATCCATATACTGGAAATTCTAATTAACATATAAAAAGCAACCACTTGAAACTTGTATATATAGATATAAGACTTTTTTTCTCCTCAACGGCTCAGAAAAACTTTTCCATCCTGCTCCTGCTCTACTAACAAAATAGTTTAAATGGAAAAGCTTCCCATTCCTTTTTTTTTTTTTTTTTAATGATTATTTCTTTAGGTATTTCTAAAGTGATATTTCACATAGGCAAAGAACAGCTAATTTCAATCATCGGTTGCCTCCTTGAGAATGTCAGATCGCGGTGCAAGTCAGCTCCGTTCCGTATCGTGGTACTGAACTGCCCTCCACTGGCTGCGAGAGGCAAAGACAGCGCTTCTTTCCGACTATATAAACCACAGCAAAAAAAAACCAAACCAAACCAAAGCAAACAAACCCCAAAACAACAAATAAACCACAAAAAAAAACCCCGAACAAACCACCCTAAAGATATAATTAACTTGAAGTGGACTATGCTTATTCCCTCTGTTCTCTTGGGTCTCCCTAACACAGAATCCCCCAGTGCAATCGGAGTTAATAATTCTGAGAAAATACAACTGTCCCAAAAAATGTTTTCAGTGTGTCTTGGCCAAGTAGTACTGACTATCCTTTAGCCACGGTCTTTAATTCCAACAATTCTTTGAAGAGAAAGAAATTAGGGAAGTGGGAAAGGAGAGAAGAAAAACTCTGTTTTGGGATAAGTAGCATGGTTTAATCCGGTTGAGGGTAATTTAGGATCCTTAGAGGATGGCCTCTTACACTAGAAAGCACACAGGACTCTCCTTTTATGTGCTTATGTAAAGGGTAATTTCTCAAAAGCTCACTGATTTTAAATACATAAATAAACCAATCAAAGAAAGGTCTAAGCATTGACTGCAATAGTTCTGGCAGCAGCAAAAAATAGGCTGCTTCCAGCCAAAGATCTTGTCCATCTGCCCAACATTTTGAAGCCTCAGCTGACTTGAATTAGAAGAGAATAACTTGGAAGATTTTTCAGTCCATCCAGCCCTAAGTTAAGGGAGTCCTCTGAAGCAGTGCCTTACATTGCTTAAACCCGTGCAGGGAGCTCCTGGTTCTGCTCTCGATGGCTTTATTAGAAACACAGTGATATAAAAACCATCCAGGGCAGAACAACTACAGCAGCAACACCTGACCTCCTTTGACAAGTCACTGAAATATTTGGGTGTAAGAGAAAAATAAGTAAATAAATAATTAAAAAAAAAAAAAAAAAAGCTGAGATTGCTTCACCGTTCCTCATAGCTCACATCACCATGCCCTTTCCCCCCTCAAAGACACACACCTCCCATGCAACACATGTTGGGGTGAACTTTCACTCCTCAGAAAATGGGATGACACACTTTCCCATGCAGGCACACAGGGACGTTTCCCTCCGATTTCTGCTGCTCAGAGCTGAAGGCTGCTGGGTTCAATAAGCTTTAAGATCTCCGGTGCCTTGAAGTTTAGATTATTTTTTTTTTTGCTTCTAGTGAGGCCCTTGATGTCTGAGATACATGGCCCTCATTTGAGTGTCACTCTCCATCACACTCAGGGAAAGCAGGGGTGGAAAGTTGGGTAGAAATGTTTTTCTCTGCCTTCCCTTCTGCAGGAGCCTGACTTCTGCTTTCCTAATTTTCTGCAAACGCTGCAGTCCTTGGGCAGACAAAATCCCACCAACCTGGAGGTTTAGTTTGTCTGGCTAAAGACTGCAGGATTTGACCTCTGAAAGCTTGTGCTAAGTCCTTGCAGTTCTGATTCTGAGTTTAAGCCTTGGCCTGGAATAACAATGACTGTGAGGGAAGCGATAGGTTATGAGCTGGGTGAAATGATACCTGCTTCTTGCAAGAAAAACTAACTATATTGAAGCAACTTCTGTCTTCATTTTCCTTTAAATAAACATATAAAGATGTTCAAACTTCCCATCTGAGCTGCAATAATGAAAATAATGCACACATTAATTTGTACGGGGGTCAGTGAGTCTCCCCAGCTCAACGGTTTTCAAACAGAGTGTGTAGTAAGCCCATAAAACATTTATTTTTCATAATTTATGAAGCATTACATATTGTGAGTCCACAATGCCAGCTGACGTAATATGCAATAAATTTGAAATAACAAAACATTTCTCATGCATTTTTCCTCCTGATGTGACAATGTGGGACATAAATTTAAAAGAAAGTTGCCTTAGAAGACAAAAGCAAGGCAAAAGAAAAGAATGCTCTTAAATCAACAAATAGTTATATTCCACCAATCATCTATTGAGCCATTCCCCAACTCATGGCTGCAGCTCTCATCTTTTTGAAGCCTCTTGATAGCCCTGCTTCAAACCTGCTGGGGTGGGTCACTCATGACCCCCCCTCCAGAGTCACAGGGCTGGCAGTGGCACTGATGCAGGCAGCTGCTGGTGCAAGAGCCCTGCCTGCTGCCTTTCCCTCCAAGAGCCACAGAGTGGGGGCTGCTGGCACAGCCCCTTGCTCTCCTGCACTGAGTAAAATACCTACTGCAGAATGATGGGCAGTGGGGCAAAAAAAAATCAATACCATGTAAAGGTAATTTTCCTCTGTAACAACTATCATTCCAGTGTTCCCAGGAAGAGTAGCAGCAGTGACAGCCTTTACACATTTGAAGATAACTTTCTGGTACTAATTTAATAGGCATGCAAATATGTAATTGCAGAATTATAATACAGAGCACAGAACATTGTGGAAAACACTGAAAACTCACCTACATGGTTATGAAAGCCAGCTGATAAATTCTCATCTTACTGAAGACACTTTATGGGCTGCAGGTTGAGACTCTTCACTTCTGTAAAACTGCCAAGTGACTTCTCTCAAGCAGTGAGGATCCAGTGCTCAGCACTATGTGGTTTCATTTGGTCTTGTTTTCTTCTACTCAGTTCACCAAAGCAAATTCTACCTCAAGAAAATGCTGTAATCCAGGCAAGGGGAAAAAAATGTGGAAGTTATTTGAATTCATGATGCAGAACAGGAGTGAAGAGTAGAACAGGGCAAAGCAGTTCAAGGTTTTTGTCCAGTGTTGGTACTCTGGTTGTCCTGTGTTTTATAACAAACACAAAGATATCTACAGATAGTGGAAAGAGTGCTTTGGGATGAAAGAATGAACTTTCATTTTAATACCAACTTTTTGTATTTGTGAAGCTTGATTAAACTTTACCCCAGAAGCCTATACAGGATGGAAAAAAAAAAAATAAATCCATATGAACAATTCCAATCAGGGATTAAGTGAAGTTCAGAGTGTTGGAAGTCACTTTTCCTAGGGAAAACACCACACATCTACTGCAGCAGTGTGTGCAGGGACATCTACTGGCAGAACAGTCAGAGCTGGTCCTTCCCCTGGCTGAATGTAAGTCTGAATCTGCACAAAAACCATCAGTTTCTTTGACAGCAGAAGGTGTTGGCCGATGAAGTAAGATAAATGTACATTGGAAAAAGGAGAGAAAAGACAGTGGCTTGCCCCAAGTGTAAAACTAAGTTTCTGCATCCCAGGCTGAAGTGTCTTTAGCTGAGCAACCTTGGATGCAAAACCATTCCAGGTGTGTGAGGGCTATTGCCTCAGGAGGCAATGGTGGGGAATGCTGGGCACATTGTAAATCTTCCACTTTCTACCACTATTCCCACACCCTGCTCTCTCCTGCTGATTCTACCATGTGCAATGTGGAAGCAAACCTCAGGTATTGACCCAGACCCACCATGAGGTTCTCCTGCCTTAGCTTTGGGTACAGCAATGAGATTTAGCTGTTCTTCCCTCCTTCTCTCCTAGCAGTAAAGACCTCAGGCAACCAGACAAAACATAGTCAGATGTAAAAGGCTCTTTGCCTTCTGTCTGCCCTTTAATAAAACTGCAGGAGACAAGACATATTTAATCCCAACTGGAAATATATGTACACCAAACTGATTAGATGGGGTCAGGATGGTTCCTGCTCTAACATTTAAAACACTGTCTACCCTTCTCAAGACAGGATGAGGATCACACACCAGGCAGTCTTACTGTGAAATGCTCCTCACAACAAATTTCTCAACTCCTTGTAGAAGTCCTGGTTCTATAACTCATAAATGGAACGAAGAGAGTGTCTTCCCCCCACACTCCCATCCATGTCTTCTCCACATACTGTTTTGTGCCTTCAGGGTATCTGTTCTATACTTCAAAAAAATCCATCTGGTTATTTTACTGTAACACACTTACCAGAACTGTAAGATCATAGAAAAAAAAAATTTGAAAAAGACCTGCAAAGTTTCTAGGCCAACCTCCTCTTTGAAGCTGCAGTAACACCAACACCAGATCAGACTGTGGACAGTTTTATGCGTATGATCCCTCAAAGTCACCAAGGAGAGAAATCCCATCACTTCCTTTCATGACATGTTCTAGGGATGTACTGCACTCCAGGTGAAGAAGTTGAGTTCTAAACATAAGGCATGAAAGTAGTCTTGATATGAAACAGTCATCCTTAGTATCTAAACATGGTATGGCATCAGACTTGAAGGGATGATCTGGCAGGTCTTTTGTATCATACTTCTACCTAAACACATTGGACACTAAGTCTCAGCCAGGACAGACATTGCTCCACAGACATATCTTGAATGCATTTTAATGTATAGATCCTTAAAGACTTCCTTTGTGAGTGGTGCTTTGGTAATTGAATTTCTAATTGAAGACATATAAAAATAAATTATTATTATAACTTGTCATTGCTGATTTTATATGACATATATAAAGACAAATCCCCTCCTAACCTGTAAATTTTTTTCAACAATAGATGTTACTTCACTTAAAACCATCTTGCAGAGTTGGGATAAAGCAGGTTAGACCTGCCTCAGAAGATGCTGTCTGCCCTGATCTTTCTGACTGAATAGTCAAGGTGATGGGAGAATAGAAATGGGACTAAGCAGCAATATCCCAAGTCCAGTTTGTACCTGAATTTAAAAGCTGTCCATTGGATTACTTACATTTGAGTTTCAGTTCAAACCATCTTTCCCTCCAGCACTTCCCAGAAAGGCCACAACTGGGCTAAAGCCAGACTTCTATCACACCTCCACCAAGCAATGGGGAAGTAAAATGGTTTAAAGGGGATGACAGATCGAGCAGGAGAATTGGGAAACAATGGAACATAGTGATGTTTTGATGGGTAAGTTCACAATGAGACAGGAGTATACTCCTAAGACAGGACTCTTATAAATACCATGGACATGGGATATCTTTACATTCCATTTCAGTGTCATCCACCTTGAAAAGACTCACCTTCCCTTTGATTACACAGGGGTTTCAGTATTTTTGCAGGCTCTTCCCATCGGCAGCTGCCGAAATCCAGGAAAGTGATTCTTTAGAAGTAAAACATCTCCCAAGCCTTTCACTCAGCTGACATTATGAAGATCAGAAAATGATATATATGAACACATTCCTTACACTTCTGTACTTCATTTAAATCATTTCACCTGCTTTTAATTTTTCTTTTTTTCTTTTTTTTCCCAGTCATTACACAACATCTGAAAGATAAAAGAAGGAAATCATTTTGTTACTTTAAATACTTATCTCAAGCTCTCATTTTGACTACATCAAATACATGCACTGTGCTGAAAAAATGCACAAGGGAAAAAATCCCAAGGATATAGCTAAGAGATTGTGAGAAGAAAAAACAGAAAACAACAACAGCAGATCATAG